>DWON01005055.1:0-15405 GCA_018251015.1 Phocides pigmalion okeechobee | reverse complement strand
CTTCATGTATTGTGTTTCGGTTGGGGAGGTGTGGTTGCCGGATACATATTATTGAAGGCGACCATCTTAGTCCTCAAGAGTAGGAACGCATCCGCGTCCATCCTTAAATAGAACTTCTGTTCATTTTGTGATTGGACGTAGTTGTCCATGGGCTGCAGTGACCATATCTTACCTGCGTGTCCGTAACTTACTCTTTCACAATTAAAAAAAACCGTAATTCTAAGCGTCGTTGTATTATTATTAAAGGGAAACGCGAGACGTTCCAACTTAGCCCTCAAGAATAGCAATGCAATTAACGCGACATAAAATTCAATCGTATAGAGGGTTGATTACAGGTATCAATGAGTGGGAGTGACCACTTGCTGACACGTTAGGTTTCTACTCTATATACAAAACATATATTATAATTAGTTTACGAATATTTCCTTTTAAAGTTATTACTTTAGCCCGTACACGCTTATGGAGAATGTTAGTGAGCTTAACGGCTTATTTAGAGGGAAAGTTCTTAAGGTAATCGTTTTGAGTAACTACTCGTACGTGTAACCTTACTAAACTTCATGAATTAGAGGTACTCGTAAATATAATTTCGATATATGAGTTTCCTTATCCACATTCTTCATTCAGCTTGTGGTGTAAAAGACATAAAATAATGCTATAGTACCTCTATCATCATTCAATAATATAATTTATCATCAAAATTGCACATAAATATGCAATTATTCAAATTTAACATATAAAACTTGCGCTATATAACAAGTTGCAAAAATAATTCCATCCAAGCCAAATGGAAACTTGACGTCACTCTAATAGAGAATCATTTAAATATTAATTTTCAGTAATCACATATTGGGGACGAACGAGGTCTTTTTATCTTTGTGAATTTATACAAGAGCTACGAGGAAAATGTTGGAATAAAATATATGATCATTGCATTCAAAGGTTACATTTAGGGCAGAGATATTATATATGTATGTCTAGAGTTCGCTTCGTGGAACAACGGGAAATGAAATAGTTTCGATTTTAAATCGACTTGTACGTGTCACGTGCACTACTGCTAAGTGTACAATTTTTATTTATAAAATTCCGTGAAAATTGTGTGTGTTCATAATTATTCTTCCACTTGACGGGTTTTGATGACTTTCTTCGGACATGATGCTGTTGTCGCGATTCAGTTTTTTATACATTTTATTTAATTCCTCTCAAAAACAGAATATCTAATCATAATTTTCTAGACATAGCTCTAATAAATTAATGTACAAAGAGGAAATGGTTAATTAATTCAGACTTTAGATTTTTTTGTTTCATTGTTAAAACAACTGATTTAATACAACACAATACTTTATTGTGCATGCCACGAAAGTAACAGAAAAGGCAACAAAAACAACAATTTTAATAAGTCACATACACAAAAGGCGGTCTTATCTCTAAAACGCTATTCCTCCCAGGCGACTTTTGAGCAGAGGTTATATTGAGGTCAAAATTTTGGCAGGAGTTCATCGTTTTAAATTAAACTGCAATACTAACATGCACATAAATAGACAAACATACAAATATTATATACGTACTATAGTAATTATTTATGTATTTTGATTAATTAAGAATAAATAAGGCAGTAGGTGAGAAATCTTGTAACTGCTCCCGTAGGCTTATCTAGCTATTCAAATATAAAATTGTAAACGACTGTTCTATGTACATGGAGTATATATGTATAAGAAAAACTATTGTAAGGAATTTTTACGTCTGTTTGTCTGTGCTTTAGTGCACGCTAATCTCAGAAATGGCTAACCGACTTGGCTGCGGTTATGACTAAAATATAGTAGTGAACACTAAATTTCAAACATAGCTTATTACTACATTTTAGTCAAAATTGCACAAAAAACGGCTAGCCATTTCTGAGATTATCGTGCACTTACACGTTTTATATCAATAGGGCTGTATATAAAAAAGTAATGTAAATTTATAAGTTTCGGGTGTGAGTACAGGGTTTTTTTTTTCTAATACAAAATTGGAAAAAACCGAAAATTAAAGCCCACGTGCGCGAAGTCGCGGGCAGCAGTTAAAAAGAAATAAATTTGAATGTTTGATTTATTTCATAGTGATAACGATACATCATGGAGTAGTCAAAAGCTTAGTCATTACTACGACGCACATGTCTTCAATAAGTTAGAGGTGTATGCATGGGATTTGAACCCGAAGTGGAAACTCCAAATTCATACCGCTAGGCTATCTAGGATAATTTAAAACTTTATAAATAAGCACCTTTTTGGTGGGTCACACTTTATTGAAACAATATTGTTTGTCCTGACTTTGAAGTCGTATATGGATTTTTAATCTGTGTCAGCATGCAAAAATAGCATAGAAAATCAATCGCATCGCCCAGACACTTGGTCAATCTCGCCCTGCAGTTTCACCGCGGACACTCTCTGTTTCACAACGACTGTTTCGATTCTACACTTTGCGCTGTGTGCTTTGTGTTTTTTAATCTGAAATTTAAATACAATATATTCGATAAAAAGATTAGTGTCTTGTGCGAGCTTATTTATGTTTTAACTTAATTTGCATGTGCGATGTGACCCGCATGATTATTTAACGTGTTGCTATTATTTATTATACTTATATATCTTCTGTTATATAAGAATATGTGTATACAAGTTCAATAGCTCAACGAGATTATTCATATCAAGAGGATGTAAATGTGCATTACTAATGAATGCAACGTTTGTGTAGGAGTACGAGGAGGAGGGCCGTCGATCGCGGAGGCACTCTTCGCCTTGTAACTCCAGAGAGGGCAGCACTACCGCTTTACACACGCAACACTACGACGATACCGTGAGTTTTTTTTAATCATAATACACATTCCTTCAAATGCATAACTACATATATATTTACTAGAGTATTTATATCAAACATGATATAAATTAGCTACTTTTTTTATTAATTTAAACGTGATAAACATAAATCAAGGTACTAAGTTCGAAATACCTTGTGATTATATGATTGATATTGACCACCAAATTGTTGTGTGTCTAGAAACAACATATAACGTTGAAAACGGAGTTATTTCTCACTATATATTTCCGCCGTTTAAACGTGTTGTAATACCCTATAGTTTGTTCTACTTATTCTTCTTTCGTGTCGGCATGACTGGTTATTAAAGGGTAGTGTAGTTAAGGAGTTAATTGGCTGAGGATTAGTACGGGGTGAAGGGAGTTAAAGGATAAGTGGGAGTAAGTCATGCCGTAGTGGAAAGATTGGTCAATCAGCGTAGGTGGACGAAGGCTGATTGTCCAGGGTGCGCCAGGCGAATGTGTGGCATCGCGCCACACGTGACGTTTAAACGTGTTGTAATACCCTTTATTTTACATATTACACTACATGTCCTACTGGAACAGTGTAATTTTCTAGCAATGGATTTATTTAGAAGTCTTTGCAGTAATATTAGAGCTTATCTCTGACGATTCTTGTTATTTATTTCTGTGCCTAGAACACTCTACTTGATATAGCTTATCTATATAAGACAGCAATGAATACTGCTATCTGTATGTCACAATTAAAAATATATATTCAGAAGCCTTTTTCTTTTTTATGTGTAGAGACAGCAAATGATCTCGAAAGACCTCTATAACCAACTCCATAAAAAGAGTCCCATCTGTAGTAAATCATAGAAGTGTAGCTACTGTAAAGACTAAATGGTCTTATACATATTACCTAAGAAAATTTAAAGATGTAATTCAGGTATACGACAAAGATTTCTACTTCGGAAAAAGAAAAACATGTATTTTATCGTTACCGTATATTTTTCTATCGTGCTATGCCATAAATTGAATAGAAATAGAGCTTTTGTAACAATAAAATGTTACGGGTGAAAATTAATGACGACATTCCTAGTATTCGTTGAATTGTAACAGTTACCTAAGAAGACGAATGATCTTTGAAGTGAAAAATTAATTCCATTTCATTTGACCTCTATAAAACTCAAACAGATTGCATCATCTATATCACAACAGTTCTAGGTAGCTGTATCTAAAAGTCAAATAAAATCAAACTAGCGTCCCGGGAATTCAGATGCATTTAACTAATTGAAAAATACTTCAATATTTTTGAGATGATGTACAAGATAGGTATCTAAACTCGGAAACAACATCATAAATATTTAGTAGAAAGTACAATTTGATTTCGTGAAACTATTTTTAGCAATTGTGTTATCGATTAATACTCGAATGCTACATGAAGCACATGTATTTTAATATTTACATTCTTGGCTAAAAAAAATGGAAACCTCTTAGTAAAGTCATTAAGTCTTCTATTTCTGAATAAAACTCTAACATGTATAATACGTGTTCATCTTGCTAATGACAGCAACATCAATAACATTGATTGAAGCAATATGTACCACGACGTTGTATCGAAGTAAAATCCATGTTAAAGAAGTTGTTAGTTCTGATCTCCCAAAGTTATATTGACAAAATAATGTTTTGAATTTACGTAAGGAAATGTGATGCATCTAAGTTAGTTATTCGAATTACGTTTGGTAGCGGCATCGCAGGCGTTCGCCGATTGTAAGCGAATAGTTTGGCGGACCGCCAGCTCACTTACACAGCTATTTTCGTTTTATTATGATCAAAATACTTTGTGAATTAACATGAGGTTCGGCATGTATGCGCCGGCCAAGATTTCGAGGTCGTCGTGATTAACTATAGAAAAAGCCTGAAGAAGTTATTAAGTATCTTTATAATGACGTCTTTTGCGTTTGTGTAAATGTATCTTATTTTTCGTCTGCATTTCAGCTGCGTCTTTTACATCAACCGAATATAAATTGGTTCCATCTTCTATCGTTTGAGTTAAAGATGATAGAACTATTTGTGACTCCAGTTCACAAGTACCACTGTCATATCTACTTCTCTCTGTAGCACCAATGGAGCGTTGCTGTGATTTAATAGAAGGGGATATACTCCAATTTTGTTCTCGTATTTTATTAATTGTAATATGGACTCTGTTCCTATTTGAGTTTGGTGGCAGGTTTATATTAGCCGCAGTAACTATTTAACATCAAGTGAACTACATGCTCTGTTGCTATTTCACTCTATCTAATAAAATCAGTAACATTTTTATTTATTTATTTATCCATAAATGGTTAGAAGAAGGAATTAATGACGCTACAGTAATTTTTAGAGTGAAACAATTATCTGATCTGTTGAAAATGTGTGGTGCCGGCTTATTTATGAAACGAGCATCTTAGTCTTCTGTGGTACTGAAACATCTGTGATCGACTTCATATGGCCCTTTTTCTATGAGAAATTGTGCTAACTGGTCATGGGATCTATATGAAGTACATAGGACACATGAAGTCCGTACTCATTTTTTATTTCAATTATATAAAAATAAGGATTTTGAGGTTGACAGAACTGTATCGCAATAATGCGCTTACGCACTGTGCTAATTTTCAGGAAATGTTAATAATAATTAAAGTTTGCTCTTATATTATGAGTAGATAATATTAGTATGTAGTATGTACAGGAAAGTAGTATAAATTTTAAAATCACGAATAATTCCAACTTGTTTAACACTTTCCCTGCGGCTACAGCCCACTTGTGTTGTGCGGACAAATTTGTATGGATTATGAGCGAACAAAAGTGCTGTTTTTACGTCGGCGCTACAGGACTGGAATCGGACATTACGTCTGTGTATTCGTAGCTAATACACACATGCTAAAAATACAATATTTCAGTAATTTGTCTGTGTATCTTTAGTCTAATCAAATAAGCTCCAGTTTAGGGCCGCCTCTCGCGATACTGACTCGATCATATTTATTGGCGCCGCAGTCAAAGTGTTAAAACCTTTCTCCATTTCACATTGCATCTATACACACCTTGAAGTTTTGCTATGAATCTGGTACAAATCTGTTGTCCCAGTGTCCTGTTGGAAATTATTTAGGTGTTCCAATAAATTTGATACACAAAAGGAAGTGCTCCGTATTCACCAATCTTGAAATTTAAGATGATTAAAGATCAAATTCTGTCTCTTTTTATATTTGTCACTGCAAACTCATTTCTCATTAAACTGTTTGAATGCCTGAATAATGTTAGATACGGACTGAACCCTTCTTAACAAGGTAATATCCGCTGAAATCTGTTGGAAGGCTCGCCACTTGGAATACAATCTTTATGTAGATGGTACTACGTAAGGCTTTATAGGAATATTTGCGTAAGAAATGTGAAGAGTTGTCTTTTTAGTAACTAGTTCTTCCGTTACTCTTGTTAATATTTCGTTTGTTTATGGTGTCATCTTCCTGACCTAAACGGCTGGAAACCTGTGTTTGCTATGTTCTTTTAGGTATGAAGTGCTCAGACAGTTTTTCCAATAGATTATCCATATGAGGCCTTGTGGTAGTAACACATCTGTGTTCGATTTAACGTACAATATGGACTTAATGTTCAATTGATGTAAGCACTACTTTTACCAAAATATATTACATAAGATATCTAAGTGGTACCTAGCATGAAAAAAATCGCGTATTTTGGGGAAGTGTTATTTAGACAAGTAACAAGATATTAGATGATCTGCGTGCACCTTTCACATGAAAACATATGAAATGGGTAAAAAAAAATATTATTAAAAGGAATAGCCTGCGCGTCTCGCAGCTTCACTGCTTCCATGATACATTTTAGGATAACTCTCGTTATCGAAAGATTCAATTTAAAAAATAATTCACAAAAAATCTTTATATTTTTCCTTTACTGTTTATGATGGGCATTCATAACTCAATAAACTGTTTGAATGCCTAAAGCAATCCCAGATATTCCGTCCGGATGCTCTCTAACGAGGTAATATCCGTCATGGGACCCTCGGAAGTAGACTTAGCGTTGAAAATACAATCTTAAGGTACACTAAGCTAGTTATTGCGATTCCAAAGAATGTTGAAATTGACTCCGTCATTGTAATTTTGACTGATTAAAACATAACAGGCAATGAAACAAGACTTTAAAGATCTTTATATATAATATAAGTAACTTACATTAATTACTTAAATCAGTCTAAAATACAAGTATACGTAAAATTTTAAACACTGGAAAAAAAAAACATTTGCTTTTTTTTTATTAAACAGCTTACCTATATTAGTATTATGGAACGAGGTAAGTACGCGATACTTACTTCGTTTTAAAATTCATTGTAGTACCTGATGGATATCGTAAATTCTGCATTCAATTAATCTAAATAATTAAAACATAAACGTTCGACTGCTTTTTATTTCTACAGCTCTGATTTTATATGAATAGTGCCTATTTCAATATTTTTCTATTCATGTCTTATTATTGCATTAAGATTAATCATGTTTTCCAGTACTCAAATACATTTAACCGTTACCCACTAAATTTTCATGTGAAATTAAATATTCCGTTTCCCTAACAATTTATAAACTGTAAAGATTTACAGATGACTACTAATACTGAACGCTTATAAGAAGATAGCTTATTAAATAAGCGATGTTTATAATAACTAATATATTTTTATCATTAGTTAACCGTTATAACAACTATTATTTACGTATAATGTGCCGTATATATCAGTCACTATTATTCTTTGTTTAGTTGTTTCCATTAGTTCAAAATATTTCACCTTTTCTTTTGCAAAATCTTCACATTTTACTACAATTATAATATATTAAAAAATAGAAATCAATGATTTTATGTATTAGTAAGTATGTACTTATAAAGTATAGATTTAAATCTGTGAGTTAAAAAGGAAAACATTTTGACGCAAGACATGCCAATCATGGTCCAATTTCAACATGGTAGTTTTTCCTTATTGGGAATAAAACTCGCGCTCCACAAGACATAGAGTAAATCTAAATATTAAAGCTACAGTAACATTAAAATACGTTTATCAAGGTCATAGCTTCTCTTGCAGCGTTCTCCGGAGTTCCTCTGTAGCTTTTGCGAGGTCTTTGTCATGGTGTCTCTGCTTGTCTCCACCGCATTCATCTAAGTAATCTTTCGGCGGTTCTGCAGGATACTTGCTCCCAAACTTGGGTCGCGGAATTCTGACGCGCTTTACGTCATCCAACCAGCTCTCCATAATTAATAGTAGGTCGCGTATAGCTGAGTAGAAAATACAACCTGAAAATAATAACATCATTTATTTATATTTTACGAACATAACATGCAAACAACATCCTTGTGTGAATGAAAAGGTTGCGACCTTTCTAATTAAATATAGTATTGTCATTCGCTTAATATTTTAACTGATATTGTATACCATTTGTTCATATCGATATGAATTGATAAATCATCTGCGATGACTATTTATTACGCTACCGACGGGTTTTTAGACCTGTGTAACTAAAATAGTGAATGTTATGTGTACATAAACTGCATAATATCCGCCATCTACATCTCGTTAGTCGTAGCGTAATTTATATCTCATTATATCTACGTGTCGTAAATGGCAATATTGTAACGTGGCCAGTTTAGAGCCCGAGCGGTTAGGCAAGATAGGGCGATGGACAGCGGAGATTGCGAAATCACTTAGATTACACTTAAATAAACGTGGTTCTTTTGCGTATTGTACGCGGCAGTGCATAAAACATTATTGCCAATGCCAGGTTGCGACGGCTTTACAATAAAACTGCCCGATTGTCATAGTTACATTGTTTATACGCCGCTGCAATAGGCTTTGTTAGTGGGTTACGATAATTACTCAAATATTTCTACTCTCAGTATGTATTGCTAATTATTTCATAAAAAGTACGCATTTATTAATATCGATTAAAAAATACAAAACTTTCTTTGTTATATTACCTACATATGTTCTGTGACGGAAAGTAAACTCTATAAGAAATTGAATTTTATTAAATCCAACCGTTTCAAAACCTGTCTCTACGTACATTCATATAAACATGTATACATGTACTAATACTGTAATATGTGTACATAAATGTACCCACTACTACTAAAGTTGTCTTGCTAAACTTGTGAAACGATTAAAAAAATCTAAATACATGGAGGGTTTATATTTTGTATTATTGTTGTAATATTTTTTCTGACGACAGATACTTTTTATGTCAGCCATGTCTATGCTTAAGATAATGATTCTAAAGTAGGTCTCGCGTGTCTATAACGACGGCGATATGCTAACGATAAAATATTAATAGCGATTAACAGTCAACCAGCCGACGCGTTTGCGCGTCGAAGATATTAAAAACAAAGATTTTAATGCACGATCGCCTTTCTCCAGCGAAAGTGTGGCTAAATGCAGTGCTACAAATCCACTTGCCGCTTTCAAACCTTAATCAGAGTATTCGAGTTTGTTAATTTAATAAAATAAGAGAAGTTTAATTATAAGTTTAAAAAAAGTAACATTAATGTCTCCGTTATTGATTATTTAGCCGCAAAAAGCCGGATACGTTATGATGTAAGGAAAAGAAGCAAAAAATACTTCAATCAGGTATAAGTGTGTGTGCCGTTTATTCACATCTGACTAATATTAAATGTGGGCAATGGACAATGTCGTAATCTGCGAGAAAGTTGGTTGTCAGACTTAAATAATAACAGTTTATGGCGTACTCGTTCAGTTACTGGTTAGCACGGCCGTGCGTGACTCATGTACCGTGGGTAGATTTACAGATACCATTGTAGAACGAGAATTTTCTAGAAATAGTAAAACTACAAAAATTGTCTGTGAACATAAGATTTAAGAAAAATATATCAGATTAAACTTCAAGTTGTTACAAGATATTACATTTTAAAAGTAAAAAATCTCTTTATTTGTAAAGAAAGAATCGTTAATACCTTTGCAAAATCTGACACCTTTCTCTCTGACAAATAACAGTCGGAAACTCTCCAGCTACAATTGATATATGGTACCTTCAATCATACCAACTGCACTTTCAATTTCAATTAAGAAACTGAATAAAAGCAATTCAGATATTGAAGATATAAATTAACAATGCAATATGTGCAATGCACAGCAGTCTTTTTTATCTCAAGCTCGATCTTATGTTTAACAAATACGATTTGGTAACTAATTATGATTATAATTATAGTAAAATTAAGCTTTATGACAAGCAATAAACTGTTGTGTTTCTTATGATTGTATGGCTCCTACTATGATTTTTGGAAGTTATGTGCGTGTTAAAAAGTATTATCATTTGCATTACCGTTGAAAGAAAACATCATTCTCACCAAAGAAAATTCTCCATAAAATTCTTAAGGGCGTGTGAAGTATATCAGTCTGCACTTGGCCAGCGTAATTGACTATTCCCTAACTCTTTTCATTCTGAGACGAGGATTCATGCTGAGCATTATGATAATAATAGGTTGATAAAGAAGACGTATATGCAAGTTCCAGGAGGTAAAATGTTTTTAATCTAACCAGAATACTACTGCTGTTATAAAAGCTGTAAACACACTAGAAATGGGTGTAAATGACTACTAATAAAGAACAAACCGTTTAATAAAGAATATACTTTATATAATTATATATAAAGGTTTCGTGAGTTTTAATATTATAATGAATTCAAAGAGTTTATATAAATTATTACCATTGAATAAAGCAACAGTGCTTACGATTAAAAACTTTAAGTATTGAATATAATGGGAGGGTGTTAGCATTTGCATATCATTAAAAATAATGACACCTTTTCTGTTGTCGAGTATACCTCGTCAGTTTTTTGCTGGTGTCATTGTTTTAACCACAGTCATCATTATGAAAGTTGTAATTGTTGTTTTCTGTAACTCAAGGTCTTCTTATACTTAACCATAAATTATGGTAGATAACTAAGGTAACTAGGCAGTTACTTTCATGGATTGCACCAAGTTATACTTTAATACATCCTTGTTTATTTATGGATTTGAATTTTTGATAATGTACTTACTTATCTAAGTAAGGTATAGTGCGAAAGTTTCGATGTGTGTTAAATTTTTCGCCCTACCGGCAGAACGGATTAGAAATGAACAGTAGACAGTTTATTTTCATCATTAATATATAAGATTTTACATAACCTAAAAGTACGCCAATAACACACCATGTCAACCAAAATAGAAGAATTCATTTACAGCGGATTATAAGAACGGATAACATAAGGTGTTAGATTTACATAAATACGCATTTGAATGTTAAATCAGTGTTCACATGGCGTGTATAAGTTCAGTGTGTCATTGTGATGGAGATAATATCGTCACGATAATTGAAAATGTTCCGCTCGAGGGAAGCACAGGCTTGCCGGAAGCATGCGGAGAGCGTCGCGTGCTCCGTGCAGTCGCCCACCTCTCCTACCTCGCGGTACAGGGCTGTCATTTGACTTACTAGTGTTAGCCTGCGGCGTACCCGTGATGTACAAGCTTAGACCCCTGCTATCAATAATACGTAATGTGAAAATATTCTTTACAAGTACTATTGTATATCATTATTTATTGTAATTGCTTATTTTCAAGAAAATAAAACGTGATAATGTAAAACTGCTAAAAAGAGAATAAACGCATTCTACACAAAACTGAAATGGATACAATGAGCAGTTTTCGTGATAAAGCAACACTAACAAAAAAGGAAACGACAATATTTTCGTTTTATATAATAAGAGGTTTTATTTGTTACCAAGGAAGAACCGGCATGATTCAAAGATCGTTTTACTAAAGATACACCTATTTTTATTGTGAAGCTTTCTGCGTTTCGGTGGAAAGGTATGGCTCATATATATATTAGACATTTATACAATACTTTTGTTTTATTAAAAATATATAGTCCGCAAAAGAAGTAAAAAAATAATAATTTAAAAATATATCAGACGACTTGGGCAAACACATTTCATATGTCTTCATTTCCTATTGCGAATTAAATTAATCGATTTATTAGTTAGAAATGTTATTAGTCGAGAACGAAACCAAAGAATCATTGTTATTTTAATACTGAAAACAAATGAAGACTTATATTTGTTTTTCTTTCTTGTAAAATAATTGTTCCATAAAATGATTGACATAAGTACCAGTAAAAGAGATTGAATATAAATAAACAAGAGACATAATAAACATTTGATATGCCGACGATAAAATTACAATAACAATGGGACGTACTAACATGAAAACACTGGCAGCCCTGCGGCGCTATTATAATGGCAAATGGTAATAATGGAAAGTAAATAAATCTTCGAGATTTATACTGTTTCCTTTACAACCTCAGTAAATTGTGATAATTTCTCATTCCATACCGCGTGTATCAACAACTGGTCTGAACTGGAATTGCGGCTATAATTTGGTATACTGTATAACTTAGTATTATGTTTTTCCATTTTCTAATTAATCTAGACTCCACTATAAATAGACTAGACTTCCACAGATGGTAGATCAATAGTTTGACCGGGGAAGTATTACTGCTGTCCTCATAATCTGCCGTAAAGTAATTCGTGTTTCGGTCGGCAAGGTGCAGTTGCCGGTATCTTGAGGCGAAACGCCCATCTTACTCTTCAGAAGTAGCAATGCAAATACATACGACCTCGGGTAGGACATTCCTAGTTGTACTTTGTACATTACTAATGAATTTTTCTTAATTAAGTTAGTTTTAATTTTTGTTTTCTAACTTAAAAAACATACTCTGAAATTCTAGTTTCAAAGCACCGCTCAAAATGTTTAGCTCTATAATTTTCATATAACTATGCATTGGGTATACTGTCTTAAAGTATAAAATTATCTTTAAACTTATCTCAAAACTATGTATGTTGATGTCGTTAAGATGAGTATCTGTCTACACAATGTCTTTATTCTTTACACAGATAGGTATTTAAAATATATAGGGAACAAACTTTAATTATGATTCTAGATAAACCTTAAAAGAGTAATATGTTTTTATATATTACTATCATGTTTGTATTTTTATTATATAAAATAAACAAAATGCATAATTAAAATGTGTTATATTTATGCTATAATTATTCTAGATTTCAAAATGAAAATATACTTTAAAAATCATTTTGAATGACTGACTAGTTAATTTTGAGTATAAAGTAAACTTTTCAACAGTTATTAACTCGGAAAAACGACAAAACTTTAACAATTTGCAAAAATTTAATCTGTAACTGCAACGGAGTGTCAGAAGGTAATATAACTGTACTATTTTTTTATATTGCTAATTTATTGAGATTAACGGTGCTAAGATGATTCAGTCCAGCTTGAAAGTACTTATAAATTTCAGATTCTGATTGCATAGGCGATAAACGAAGGATTTACTAACATTATAACAATTTATGTTATGGGATATATCCTTTATTATCACTGGAGTCGCGATCGGGATGATTTTATTATATAATATAACATTCACTCGTGGTACTTTATATGTATGCGATTTTTTTTGCGAATCGATACATCATTTCTCAAGTTCCTATAGACCTTAACAAAAGCGGTTATGATTTTCGATTTACGGATACTAACGTACCAATATGGAAATGTGTAAAAATTACTCATATTAATGCTACTCTATCATATTCCTATAGTTATAACTTTTTGATACAATGAAACGATATCAACAAAAAGTTTAATCGATTCACATAAAAAATATTTTATACCTTTTATGGAAAGGTCGTACTTGACCAAAATATTATGAATGTCATAATTATAACTTATTTGATAGTAAGATATATATAGCAATAAATGCGTTTCTAAGTGGCACAGGTGCTCCGACTCAGTGCTAGCTGGCCGTAATAGTGCACCAATAGTTCCCAGGCGACCGGTTCCGGGGTCACCGTGTCGCCACCACCGCGCTACATGACAATAATGATTTATAGAAAGTTATCTGGACTTGCACTATTCATTACCAATCTAATACTGTCTCATTGCGGAGTAACGGTCTCCTCTTAGAATAAGGGTAAGATCAAAGTCCAGGCCGGTGGGAAAGTGCAATTTGGTAGAGTTTATGAAAAACTTTATGGAATATCAATGGATGTTTACTTTCTATTACACACATTAAAAGCATTTCTAAAATTCAGAGGTCAATAGTATTGGAGCTACTGTTCGAGAGGCTTTATCTTACAAATAGGTTATCTCCGTTTTTATAATACCAATTCATTAACCACTAACATTCTATCACTATAATTTCTACGTCTGTAATTCATAATAAACCTTATAAATAAACCATATAAATAGTGATTTTAGTAACGATACGTCATTATCTCAAAATTGTCATGATTAGCCTTGTTTTGTGGTCATGTTAAACTTAGATAATGAGCAAAGAGCGCAGGCATCATATAGACGGTTAACTGTGTTTAGTTTGAGCACATGGACTCCTGATGCTTCTGAGGCTTGCTGATAGTTCTCAGATTTTGGTTTTGGGTAACTGTATCACTATGATCATTTTACATTAGAAAGTGGCAATAACAAACGTGAACCTGATTTATTTTTAAATGCTGCTATTCCCCGCAATTGGGGGGAGTCGAAAGAAACGTCCATAATTATTTATGAATAGTAAATTGTGTCGAAAGTGTATCAAAATATAAACCATTTTAAACAAAGATATTGACGGTAACAGGACGTAACTTATAATTGTTATTTTTATTTTAGTTTTTAAATAATGAGCACAGAAGTACATAATAAACCTAGAATAATATCACCAGCGCTTTGATGCATTAATATTTCACCATGGGATAAATGCAGCTTTTTCTTCCAGAATTTCTACAACGCTTACCCGGACTTTTATCAAAAGTGTCACTTGACCGAATTTGTATGGTGGTTATTGGACTAAAATAAATTGCGATACTGGTAACTAAATAGATTCTCGTTGAGCTAGACCATGTGATTTTTCTTTGTTGTGTCTATTTCGGACGCCATCGTTTTATTATGCTATAGTTTCAAGAACATTTTTAAATTCGTATATGGAAACATGTATTCCGAAAATATAATTGTTACTATGATTATATTTTAGATTTTAAATACTAAAAACAGTATTTAAAAAATTAAACGGCTAGTTCGTATTTATTTCTATTTTTACTTTTTTTCCTTTTTAAACGTCAGAATGAATAATGTTGCAAAAGCATAGCAATAGAATTCATAAAAAAATATGTTTAATCGAATAAAAAAACATTATTACGGCTACAGAAGCTCAAGACTTAATGCCACTGCTGTCAATAATGGCGCAGTGATAGTTCCCAGACGATCGGTTCCGGGGTTACCGTGTCGGTGCTTCAGTCGCCGTGCATTAGAAAATGATGACACTGGTTTATGCGAAATTAACTTGATGTCGGTCAAGAGTTCACATGTTACATATTAATAAGGTCCCACCTGATATTAAAGAATCGTTAGTATGAAATGGACATCAAATAAATTGAAATTAAATGATATATAGTAAGTACTATTGTTCAATCCTTGTTAATATGTTGGTGGGTAGAACAAAATAATCCGCCAGCGTTGTCTTTTAATGTCGCGT
>DWON01005054.1:0-15405 GCA_018251015.1 Phocides pigmalion okeechobee | reverse complement strand
ATATATCTGTTTGTTTGCCTCTTACCATATACATATGTACATATCGCTTGTCCGGAAGAATGCAGTATCATGTCAAAATTTGGCACTAACTGAATTAATGATACAGTTTGACTAAAAAAGTACGTTAAAAATTTAATCGCTTCTCCTGAAAAAGTACGTTTTTAGAGTTAATACAGTATTCTTGCGGACAAGCGATATGTGTGTATGTATATCTTTGAAGTGAATTTTCGTATAAATCCGTACTCTAAATGTCCTCACAATTAATACTTATGACCACTTAAATGCTGCGTTCAAATTAAATGGTTTAAATCGCAAAGTTTTCAATCTTGTAAATGATTATAATTTTAAGGCAATGATTTAAATCTGAGCATATTGGCAATAACCTTGTTGATTATCATTTTTTTACGGAGAAAGCTAGAGGTAACCTGGTTTTCAAGTAGCTAATATTTTTGTTGGTTATTATATACACACAAGTCCAGGCTTCGCATGCAATTTATTCATAAAAAGATAGAGATGATAAAATCATAGAAAGTGGAGAGGAATGCTTCACGGCGGATTATGAGGGCGGTGGTGGTACCTCCCTGGTCGTAGTATGGTCTCCCACCTTTAAATAAATAATTATTTTATTGACATAAATTAAAATATTATAATGTAATTAACTTTATGAACCTCTGAAATATTTACGTCGATAAATAACTGAGTAAATATGAAAATGAATTAAGAACCACATTAAATTTTATCGGTCACCATCTATATTATTGGGTAACAATTGTTGTATGAGTGTGAATTGTCGGTACGAGTTTCGAATGTTAATTAATTTTTAGTGAATGGTTACTTGATAATAAATGTGTTAATAGATTGAAAGTGTATGTTGACTCACTTCATTTATTTTTGTAGTGTGTACACTTTTCAAGATAAGGTAAGTTTTTTTTATGAGAGAGGAGTAACAAATGAGTATGTAAACCACCTGATGTTAAGTAATCGCCCATAGAAATCCACGTACAACCACAAGTTCGTCCAAAATCCTGTCTGAGCTCGAACGTAGATACGTTGCTACTCCTGAGGGCTAAGATGTTCGCCTCGCTTCATAGTGTAGCCGGCGACCACACCTCCCCAACCGAAAAACAATACATGAGGAACATGTTGCTTTACGACGGGTTATGAGTGTGGCGGTGGTGCCGCCCCGGGCGAGCTCTAACGGCTCTACAACCTTTAAATGCATGGCTCGTGGTCACGGCTAAACTGGTGGCGGGGGAAAACTGACAAGTACTACTGATAAATGTTTGTAACTTCATATAGATGTGGTCTTTTGTACAATCAATACTTAACACGTATTTTTCCATATACGAAATGAAAATATGTAGCAGTACAAATACACTTCCTTATCAACGTACTTACGATGTTGAATAAAATTACTCAATCATATCTTGAGTTGAATGTTATTTTAAACAAGGGTTTCTTTGTCTTATCATATCTTAGAAGCACCTCGGAAGTACATTTTTAAGGTCATGGGTTAAAAGATAACGGATAATTAGATTATTACGTATGTAGGAATCGATTTTTTTAGTCCTGTAGTTAATAACCTTTTGGTATATTACACGTACATGCAATTCAATAAAATACAAATATTATTTATTTTACACTAAAATACATACAAATTACAGTCAACACAATTACACAATAGCATAAAAGAGTCTTATCGTTCTTAACAATCTCTAACAGACTACTAAAAATATAATAATGTAATGGTATATCATAAATATCGATTATAATTATAATGTATTGAAGCAAGTTGTATTTCACGAACGATTTACGAAAGATCTTACTGATAATAAGATTTTTAACGGAGCTAGACTATCTTAAGAAGTTCGTCGGATTTTTTTTAATGAATAATATAATCGTTTCAATAAAAAATTAAAAATGTTAACATACATTTGCCATATTCTGTTTTAATAAGCGTAATTAGTCCTGTTTATATATTTCTGTTCATGTGTAACCATAAAATGTCGCTACGTACCATAGGTACATGATTAATGTTTTTCGATTTTTGTTTGCCGATATTTCGAACTAGTTGCATGGCTCACGGTCTTAGCGAAACTGAAATATCGGTGATGAAAACAAAAACGTTAATTGTAAGTACCCGGTACATAGAAATATGTATAAATTTCGCTATAATATTACTATGAAATCATCAAATACCTACAACGATTGTGTTGACAGGAATGGTCGTTTTGATTTCGGTTTATCGTAACCCTTCCAAGTTCCCACCGTCATTCGATCGTCGTTTTTTGTATCCCGTCGGTGGCCAGTGCCCCAATTTGTGGCGAGTTCCGTAACATTTTGGCGGTATCTGTCTGAGCTGTCGACCGCTTGAAAGGATTTTTAAGGGAGTTCGTTATGTCGATAAATTTACTAACTTTAATACAGCCTTGGCCAAAAGTATTAGCCACCCTATAACTTGCTGCGTATTTCAGATATAAAAAAAGTAAAACTGGTTCTAGTGGTTTCATAATTTTATTTCCTTTTTAAACATAAAAGACATTAATATTTTTAGATTTATGTTAGATCACCCTTAGATTTTATTATTGCAACTCTCTGGGGCAATGTTATGATACCAGTAATACTTTTAAAAATAATAATTACTCATTGTTCACATAGCAAAGACGTTCGGTCGTTTTATTGGGGGCGCCTAATACTTTTGGCCAAGGCTGTACATCGTAAACTTAAGATTTCATTTGGTTATAAAAAAAATATGTATTACTGTACTGGAGCACACAGCACGCTACTCTAGTGGTAGACTAATTACCGTGCTGACGAAAACATGGAAGCCACACATGTAATTTCTGCCACTAGGACAACTATCCCATACCTTACCGCGCCTGACGTTGCTTAACTTTATCGGTCTCTTTCAATCCATATAACAGTACGTATGCGTGGATATTCCTTATACTAACGATCACCCATCTAATTTCCAATCGCGTCCGACGTTGCTTGACTTTATCGATGTTTAACAATTTCCACAACAAAGGATATGGGTGATTCAAACATTTTACTTATCTACTCTATATCCGTTTATCTGTCTACATTTTAGTTCATACAAGTACTTAATATTTAATTGTAAAAATAATTAAGTTCAAGGTAAAAATATAAAAAAACTAAGTACTTAAACACGGATTAAGTTTATAGGTTAATTTAGATATTATAAATCGATTAAATCCCTTTACAAGTATCCTACATTTAATTATAATTGATAAAATAATTAACCTACCAATCTGACACGACCTTGATCTGTCCAAGTAATGCATATCTAAGATATTTAATGCTAATAATAAATTCTATGCAGACCAAGGGCTTACATTAATTATTGTTATATTATTATTAAATACACATCGAGGTCGACTTACATTTGTGTTATAGTGTCTTATAAAGCCTCGGTTACCTTCATTTTATGTTTGTCAAGTCCTCAAAGCCGATGAAATGATTTTACACTAATTTTGATATTCATTCAATGTACCTTGATGGTACCACGTCTAGGCAAAACGGACGGCTTTTCCCAACTAGTTGGAACGACGAACTAATAATTATAGGGTAACTAATGAATGCAGAGGGCACAGAATCGGTCTAAGTGGCGCCATCTATGGAAGACCTATGACCAGTACTGGACGCGTAAAGAATGATAGATGGAATGCCCTTAGATTGATGAGGAAAATTGTGCAATTAGGTACTTGGTACCTACCTATTATTTTTTAGCTTTTAGTATATTATGTGTATCATTAATGTTTCTTTCTTTATTTTTACTAATTTTATTTATTTGTCAGCTATCATACGTAGAGAAAATAATATTATGAAGTTGTAAATGTAATTGCATATAAATGTAATATTATATTCAATATGCTTGTTACGGCGATATGTTGCCAGTATTTATGTTATGGTTTCACAGAATGCATCGTAAACAATAGCTGTTTTAAAGGAAACAGCGAGACCGCGAGTGATATTTGATATAAACCCGCAATGTGGTTAAATAGTCTTATCCTTATTGAAAGTGCGCTTTGCTTAACGCTGGAAATTCGATTACCTTTCTTGTTCATTTTTATATGTTTCCTGTTATATGATGAACTAACATACAAACTTTCAATCCCCATTCTACGTTACGTTACGCTATAGTGTAGTTCTATCACCTGTTAAGATACACGCACATGTACACACATGCACATATCCACACAGGCTCCCACGCACCCACTCACACACGCGCGCGCGTACCAAAACACACACACACACACACACACACACAAACACAGAGAGAGAGAGAGAGACAGAGATACACACACAGACACCACATACAAAGAAACATATATTATCTGACATTTTGTGGTATTCATTCATTGCTTTTAAGTACATATTTTCTCATTTATTCTGTATAATCTATATCTATTTAATATATATTTATTCTATGTTTAAATTCTCATTTCAGCTGATTAGGTTAAGGTTACTGCTTAAATCCACTAAAGTTTCCCATCAAAAAATAACTTCTTCATCAGTATAATACCGATATTTTAAATATATCGATATTAATATTCGTCCATCACTATAGGCTCGAGATTTTACCAAGTCGAAATGGCAACTTGGAAATTAAAATTACGGCGGAGTTTAATATCGCGGTGCCATTTTTTGGATGCATATTACAATTATCTTAATTGAACATTAAAATTTTATAATTGAAATTCATATTACGTGAACTTAATAACTTGTTGACTCACAAGTCATTATTATTTTTTACTGTGATATTTTTGTATTTTTGCCAAATATTTGCTTTAAGTTAAATGAGAAATAAATTAAGTTCTAATTAGGAAAAATATAATGATTATCGCCTTTACTTAACTTTAAAATGTAAACTTTACATTGATAGGTTTAAATTAATAGGTGGTAACAGTTTGTCACTCGTGGTGTGGTCAAGTGGCGACCACGTCTAGGCAAAAGGGGCATAGGATAGCACGGGGCATGGATAGATGGACGCAGACGGCACAGAACCAGCACCGGCTTAGCCGATTTCAGTTCGATCTTCCCTAATGTATTGCACTAAGCTTCACTTAACATTTAGTGTGCTTTTCATTTTTATTGCTCTATAAATAGAGTCAATTTGAATGTTACGATATGTGTATTGAGACTTTGTTGTTATAAAAAAATATCAAAAAAATAAGCCCCCCCCTTGAATGAAGTCGCGACCAGCAAATAGTAAAAAATATTTGTCAATATTCTTAATAAATTCCATTCAAATGTCAATTCAAGATGTAACTACGATATCTCCACCAATATTACAATTGACATGTCTATTTCAAACATTACAAGTATTCACAAGTGACTGAATATCCGCAATAAGGTATTTGTAAAGACGTTTAATTGTGTAGATAGGAGCATCGTTGAACTTTTTCGGCCGTCAACGTCGACGTTAATTGACAACGTCGAATTGTTCAAAAGACGTTGCACGTTAACGTTGCGTTGTGCATCATTAAAATTTCGTTAAAACTGACGCGTCAGGCAGAAAAGAATTGGCTATTGTAGTGCGAGTTGCTAAAATGCTGCTTTGTGATTAACTAATATTTTTGTCATACAATCTAAATGTAGTTTATCGTACCTATTTTATATGTTGCGCCTCCAGAATGTTACTGACCTAACTAAGAAATTCAAATTTTGGACAAAATAAAGATGCGTATGTACAAAATTTTCTATGAACTAAAAAAATGACGTGTAATTTAGGAATAATTATCCTATTTAAATGTTATATGATTCTAAATATCTGTAAGTGTAGTGTGAAGTAATTCTGTATGAAACCTTTTTTTTCTAATCTCAAAATAGGTGTCTACTTTTTTAAGGTACGACAACATAGGGTGAATAACAACGGATAGATATTTCTAAACTATTTGTTTATATAGATATATATGTATATATAGAGTTTGTTAAATATCAGAAAAAGATAGATTAAAATTGTAACTTTTCTGTTTTAAACAGTAAGTCGGAAAATTTTGAACAAATTTAATATTAATGCATCAACACCTTCATTGAAAATGTATATATTTTAACCCTATATTGATGATGATGATTATGAGAATATTGATGATGTATATTTTTTCGAGATATGGATTGTTTCAGGTTATCGAGATTACAGAACCGTTACCATACGTAAATTTTAGATAAAAATTAGGCGCCATTAAATTATGTGGTTTAAGTTGGTAAATGGTATTGACCAGAACCGGTACAATACGGAAACTAGAGTTACACGAAGCGCCTGCAGCTCTGAACTCCTTTCAGCCGCGCCGCCGCCTTTCAGTCCAACTTCAACGATTCAACTGTCATTCTGCGCAAAATTGAGTGGTTCCGTACAAACGGCGATTTAACAATCGTAACTCGGCTGTAATTTAGTGGCCCGCCGTTCCGACGTGTTTATGTTCCGATCATTTGGCTGTCGAAGTCCCGGCCTAGCGCTTTCGGGCAACTTTGATGGAATGCTCTGGAATATCGTACTTGTACGATGAACGGCGTAACTGTTAATGTAACTCTGTACGATCGGATAAATTCTATTCGAGACGGAATTTTGCAACGTTGAACTCTGAAAATTGTTGGAATTCTTTAAAATTAAACGGTTTGTTTCTTCATAATACCAGTGTATACGATAAAAAACATAAGATCATATTTTAAAATAAACTTAGCTGTGTTTACTGTATGGATTTTTGATGTACTAGAAATAGCAAGTGATTATGCAGTTGAGTTGATGTTAAGTGTTCGTTGCCACCCACGACCATCCGTACAGACACAAATGCAACAGGAATTCTAGGTAAATCAATCACATGAGTTACTATTTCTGGGGACCAAGATGGAATGTCTCTAGGAAATGAATCTGCTTCAATATAGATGCAATTCAGCATTACTGGTATAAATTAAAAAAAAAATAAAAGAAGCAGTGATGCTGCCGTAGTCAAATATTAAAGTTTCACCAACGTTAAATTAAAATAATACTTTAATAAGATTACAAAGGTGTAAACATAGGGACTTAGCTGTTATTGTAATTATTATAGTAGATATCACCTCAGTCTCGCATAAGATAATATAATTATATGTTACTTGTTTTTTACCGTTAGTATACATAGCCTTCGGTTCGTTTTAAGAGATAGACTTAGTCTCTCACACGATAGATACGAGTATGGGGCTTAAATTTCTGGCGCGCATTTTTAAATTTATGTGCAGAATAATGATCATTCGCTTGGGTAAAATAAACCTCGTGAGGGCTTTCCTCATATTAGCCATCTTCCCAAAGGTCTCAAAGATGTATGAAGTCTGAACCGCACTCGGTCAGCGTGGTGGATTTCGACTTATCTCTTCTCATTCTCATTTGTAAAGAAGGCTCCTGCTTTAATACTGTACTGAACAACTACTAGAGAGTTATAAAATTAAATTTCAATATTTACTGGGCCAATGCATCGTATTCGGATCACTTTGCCGTCGAAGTCAGCACTAACACCCTCGGGGCAGTGCGTGATGGAATGCTCCCGAGTGGCCCGGAATTGTCAAGTACTTAATGATTTATATACCATACCATATACACCATTATGTCTACACTAGTGCACTTTCTTGTTCATCAACATACCGTACATAGCGTGTAAAATAGCACGTATTAAAACTAGATCAACAACAGCGCATGCCGCTAACGCACGCTAATTCGTCAATAGTGGGTTTAAGTGCAACATTTCGTGCGTTTTACTAAAATGGCGGATGGTAATCAATTTTGCGTAACTGGGGCGTAGACAACTTAGTAAGCGGTATAGACAAGCTGCTTGCGACAGGCGCACAGGTATAGACGACAAGCTGCATGCGCTTTTTTTGCGTAAAAAAACTGTCAACAATTAGTCCCGCGATCGATCGACGTCACCCTTGACAAAAGCACTAGTTCATGTCTCGCGCAAAGAATTGCGATTGCAATTCATCGCGGAAAATCGGTTAATGTTCTTGGCACCATGTCGCAAAGGAACGGTCTCCTTTTAGTTTAAGCTTTTATCATATATTATAATTATTTTTAAGATTTTCATTATTGTACTTGAAACGTAAATAAATATTTGTGTATTCCTCATGTTATATTTTCGTTTCTTTTTGTTTCAGGTAACTAATCCATCGACTGAAATGAACTGCAAGATAAAATTAAATCGATATACATAAGTATGGATATTAATATACAGATTTATTTATAAAACAAAAAGAACAAACGAACTCTTCTAACGTTGAGTTCAACTGATGATAAGTAGTCACTAACACCAATGAATGTCTGTGACCAACCCCCGAAGAAGTTCCACTTTTAGAAAGGGAAGTCTAACCTAAAATAAATTACAGATGCTTTGCTACTGTTGGAGGCTAACATGATTGCCTAACACACACTTGTGCCGGAAACCACACCTTTCTGCCAAAACCCAACAATTGTTTCACGACAGATCCGTACAAACAACACAAATGCAATATCTTTCTGCCATGCACAGTTTGTAATTATTACTTAATTAGAGATGATCTGCTTTTTAACAAAATGTTAAAGGAGTTTCCAGTACATTAGGTAAAATGAAATCAGGATTATTTTGTTTTTGTGTCTCCTGAAAAGTGTGGTTTTGCAGCTATGCCTTTGTGTCTTGAAGCCTGTGATATCAAGCAATTCGTTCCATACATAAAACGAATGTATGTATTTGTTTAATAAACGTATAAATCCAAAATGTAACCAATTCGATTACGTCCAACAATGTGCGTAACAAAATAAATCATACAACAAATTGCCTCCTGCCTTCCAGTAACAAGGCCGCGATTTACTGCCTTTGCCGTATGAAATCATATTTTATTACGTTATATATTATATTATATGTTTGTGATAAGTTATCTCTAATCTAGTAGTTATCTGTAGAGTAACCTTCTGTAGTGAGGATTGGATTATAAACAATATAATTATCATAAATTAGTGAAACGACTATTCATGTTTTTTTGTTAAAGTACAACTTATAATTATATAATGTTCAATTAGTGTGCAGGATTTTTATTCATGAAAATCTTTTGTGAAAATAAGATATATTTAAATTTTTTGAAGAATACTAAATCTTCTTTGGAGTAGTCCTGTATATTTATCCTGCTTGTCGTAAGAGGTGACTAAAAAGAGTCTTCTGGGATAGGCAGTGGCAAGAGTGGGAGCTCAAGCCTTACTGACAGAGGTCCCGTGAAAGACGATATTCTTCGTTTCGATATTCTAGTGATTTACACGAGCATAAAAATAGATTGTCGTTGTGTTTTTATAGAGTGGAAAGAGCTTCGGTTAGCTTAGTTTTAGAGTTTCTTTCGCCGACTCTTCTCTAAAACAAAAGGCCTTACGAGTCGGTAGTTTATTGATGTTCAAAAAGACTTCCGTAAAGAATCTACTTTGAGTAAAAATATTTTGTATATGATTTTTAACTTTTAACCGTGAATGGCTCACATGATACTGGATTCTTTTGAAAAGTTTTTTCCTGCGGATAATAGGTAACGTCATAAGTACGGTCAATCTCATTTAGGACTTTAGTCCACGCTAGGGTAGGTTACGAAGAGTGAACTGTGCGATGTTTTTCTATATCTGTAGTGAAAAAAGTGAAAATGGATCTCAATGCGCGTTATATTCCACCAAATTATCCAATACAATATTATTAGTTTCGGCTCATGTGAGACTAATTCGTTTGTAGCAAGTTACGCATACATTACGGCAAGCGATGCATTGATTGATGATTCTCGACCACATTAATACGTCGTTAGGCGCCGGATGCGTGTCTCTGTGTTCGTGTGTTTCGAAATATCACGCGTAATGGCTATTTTGGCGGCTACACTCGCACTTCGAAGGTTATGCTTCGATATATATACTGTATGTTGTTTTAACATTCATTACGCTTGTAGAAATGAGGACGATCTCGTTTGGTGTAAATGTAAATTCAAATTGAAATATTTTATTTCATTGTAAGGTATTTGTAACATATACTTAGTGAATGTCCAAGTTACAATTTTAAATCAGTTCGTTGGCTTTGAGCGCCTCGTTCGATAAGGTTGACCGGAAGAGCAAAGCCGGCTGAAAATCCTTTCGGCACTCTTTTTTATTGACTGATACATTAAAATGTTAGTATATGTTGTTTTCGATTTTAGATGAATCATCCCAATCTTTATTAGTTACATTTTATGTACCATTACTAGGTAAGTGTCTTCTTTCGCAACTGTAGCAAACAACACGCATCTAAGGATTGGTGGAGATGATACGATTTAGTGTTTAAACCCTTTTGTCGGATGTTTTCACATTTTTGACATACTTTCGGCAATTTCGATGGCATTCGATAAACCTTTCGAGTGTCATCTATAGGTAAAATCGATTTGTTAATGTCCTGATCTAACCTGTCCTCAAAATATTTTTCTATTTTGGGGGGGAAGTAATGCCAGCAGTGGAATATATAATAAATTGTAAAGGTCATTCCCAAAAATATTTTTTCAAAATGTATTATTTGTTTAGCTCTAATCGTGTTATTAACGGAATCAATTTTAGAAGCGTTATTTTGTTGAATTTCTTAATAAAAAGTTTCCACTTAGATATGCTTCTTTCACGTGATAATACAAGAAAAACAAGTTACGTATTGTGACTTAATTAATAGTTGACATTGTTAATGAATTAAATATGTTTCAGTTGGTGATAAAGCGTATTATTACGCATAAATAATTTAATATATAATTGTCATTTGTTATAATCAACTACAAGATAATACAATTTACAACAAGGACGCTGAACGTTATTAAGACTGAGACGAATGTTAAAATTATTGTTTATAGGTAACCAAATAGGTGGTACCCGAAAATTTAAGTCCACGTGAACGAAGTCGCGGGCTTAAATTTTACTTGAGCTTAAATTTTAGGTAAAGCTTTCTGCAATATAGGAGTGGAAACTGCACTGAAATAGGTTTAGCCGTTTCTGTGATTGGCACGAAAAACTTACAGACAACAGACGAGCAACAATTGAGGCGACCATTTCAGTTCTTAGGCGTAGTCAACGTCGCACGACGACGACGTCGACTGTGTACCACGTCATAGAGGACTTTAGTCTTGTTTGAAGTTGAATGCAAATATCCATGGGCTGCAGCGACCATTTAACATCAGGCTGCACGCTTGTTCACAGTGTAGGCAACATCAAATACAACTTTATGTACTTTTAATATTCGGATTGATAGGACTTTTGTGTTTGAACGTAGATATCCATTAGCTGCAGTCCATTTGACATCAGGTGACAGATCGCTTGTTTATTACTCTTCAAAAATATAAAAAAACTTACGTATTTTTAATATTCGAATTTTCAGAACTTTAAGTGTAGGTAACGTAGTTTAGTTTAGTGACTTTGTGAGATCTGACGTGGATATGCGACTGCAACGATCGTTTAAGATCACACCGCACGTTTTTTTCTTACTCTTCAAACATCAAATATAACTCCTGTACTTTTAACATTCGTTTTTTACCAAACAATCACACTCACGTTACCACACGATACAATTGTAACGTTTTTGTCGATTTCGTGTAACCTAGCTTTTTATTTACGTCGCTGACTCGCTTGCGTATCTACGGTTCCTTTTGTAGTCCAAAATAAGATCTACTACTGGCTATAATTAATGTTTACCTTACAAAAACCACGTACGTGATTGTAGACGCGTTTGCGCTGACCGTTTTTTGCGCCCATTGCGTTGAAGGACGTTTTCTTGTACAAAACCTCCTTTTGTTGGATGATACATTTTAATGTGTTATCCAACAAACGCAGATTTTGGATGATATATTTTATAGTGTTTGCTTGTAGCTGAGAATTTTTTTATTATGTTAGAAAATGAGTATGCAGGTCACTTTATATTAAGTAGTCTCGCAGCCCATAAACATCCAAATACTAACTTAAACTATACTGAAGTTCTGTCTGAGCTCGTAGCCGCATGTGTTTACGCCTGTGGATTGAGATGATCGCTTGCTTTTGAATGTAGCCGGCAACCGGGTACCTTTCCAACCGAAATAGAACAGTTGCTTCACTGCGGATTATGAGATAGGTAGTAGGATGGTAGGTACCATCGCCACCTTTATAATCCGTAGGTAGGGGGTCCCCAATTCTACTATTTATCAAAAAATAAACAAAAATAAAGAATTTAATGAAGATTGAAGAAAACTTTCTTTGCTCATAGCCCCTTATTGATTCCCTGTGTGTGGGTGACACGGACGTATAAACACAAATACGCAAACACTCAGACCCAGAACAGGAGTCTAAAATCATTATTTAGATACATGCCTAACCGGAAATCGGTAACCGTTGTTTTATGTGAGTCGTCAACTTGGCCGATGTTTGCATATTTAAACTATATATTTATATTTATTGGCATTCATTTTACATTACTCGTTGCGTATGTGTGCTATATTTGGCAAAACAGAGAGAGTGCTATATTAATACGTAATGTAAAGAGGAGTGCCAGCATTGAAAGTATAAATTCGTTTCGTATCCCATACGTAAATTGATTACTGATTTTATATTTGAGTTCATACGTTTCTATTTGTTATAAACTAGTGTAAGCATACGGCATTACCGCCAAATATAAATTTGATGTCTATTATCAATTGTATAAATTTCAAAAACGTTGTTTTTCAAATGAATATATTAACAAATTTATCTCAACTATAGCTAATTTGGTCAATGCTCAGTTCCGCCTGTGTTTTTATCTATGTTGATCTCTATTAGTCATCATACTCTATTATATATGTGAAAATCTACAGAATACATTCGAAATACGTATAACTATAACCGACGAATATTGTAATCAAGACAATTTAAAAATTACAAACTTTATGTGAAATTTTAAAACCTCAAAGTTTTTTCATGCATACCAACGATGATGCTAAAACGATGTTAATTGATTATGTTGAGGTCATGTTTGTAAAAAGGTGAATGACGCGATCAATAAACTGATTTTTATGATTCATAATCGGGTAGACGCTGCGTAAGAAATTTGTAATCGTATTGTTATGTTTATCTGATAAATGTATATGATTTTGAACTAATATCACTGTGTACTTTATAAATTTTGCTATGTAAAGTAAAATGTAAATGTATATTTTAACCCTTCCAGGCTTAGTACGAGTGCTTTTACGACAACGCATTAAAAATCTTTGGAAATTTTGGCTTTTCTATACTATAACATAAAAACCTACATCTTAAATCACTCTGCTTATTAATGAAAACTGTGTTAGATTTGCACAATTTGAAAGATCTAAGTGTACAGACGGCGGAAAGCGACTTTATACTATGTATAGTACATAAAGTGGGAGAACTATAGTTTGACCAGGGAGGTACCACCGCACCTCATAATCCGCATACATCTCATTGTTATATTTTATCGTATTCATAATCCATCGTAAAGCATTACTTGTGTTTCGGTTGAAGAGGTACGGTTGCCGGCTACACTTTGAGGCGAGGCGACCATCTTAGTCCTCAGGAGTAGCATCGCATTTGTGTTCTATCTCAGACAGGATTTTAGTCATATTGGTGATTTTACATGGATGTCTATGAACTGCGACTACTTTTGCATGCTC
The DNA here is from genome assembly GCA_018251015.1 of Phocides pigmalion okeechobee. Classification (NCBI taxonomy): domain Eukaryota; kingdom Metazoa; phylum Arthropoda; class Insecta; order Lepidoptera; family Hesperiidae; genus Phocides; species Phocides pigmalion. The sequence goes on along the minus strand of DWON01005054.1, from coordinate 1,773 downwards.
GTTTGCTACTCTTCTCATATATATAAAAAATGTATACACGAACGACATGGAATTAACATAACGCTTCGAGTTTTACGAGTTTTTATTTATTAAATACGGTTGAATCTCGGGGCGAATCTCATGTACAACATATATTGTATATTCCGTAGTATAATTTGCACCAGGTCAATAATATAAATTAATTTAATGTCTGATGTTTTCATTTTTACTGGGATATATATTGACCTTTTAACGAGTGGAATCGAAGCATCACGTAAGCGCAACTTGCAGGTGATAAAATTCGCACTTTACATATCCACGCTTCTTTATTTATCTTACACGTAAATAGCCATTGACCTCGACACTGAGAAGTCATGCATTTCAAGAAGTTCGTCACATCAATATTATGATAGGCGATAGTGTAATGATGTCGTCACGAGTCTGCATCTGAAGTCGAGCGTACTGGATTTTTATGTTGGAAAGTAGCAAGCGAGCGTGCCGGCCATCTGATCGCTTCTTGGCCTTTTGCCTAAGATCAAAGTCCAGTGTGATGTTAAATACTCTTTGCAGCCTATTGCCATAAATGTCTGAATTCAAACAAGACTAAAGTTATGTTTGACATCGTGCATAGATGCGTTGCTACTCTTGAGGACTGAGATGGTCGCCTCGTTTGTAAGTGAAGACGGCGACTGCACTTCGCCAAACGAACACAAGAACTGCTTTACGTCGGATTATGAGGGCGGCGATGGTACCTCCCCTTATGAATTATTGTTCTACCGCTTCGCGAATTAGTCACTAAGCAATGTGTTAACTACTTCTATAAATAATAAATGCTAGTTGTTGTTTGACCGGGGAGGTATCGCTACCCTCATAATCCGTCGTACATGTGTGGCGAACCGTTGGCTGTTAAGTTTATTTAACATCGAGTAACTTGCACGCTCGTTTGCTACTTGTCATAGTCTGTTATATTCTTTTAAAGTCTATTGTGCTGTGGGATGATCGCGTGATTGAACCGTAAAATGTATTAATAGCTGTCTAATACTTGTGTATCGTTCAATAAGCTAAATTACGAGCATGCAAATCGTAAAGTAAAACGCGGATAAATTGCATTAGCGGCTTGTAATTCTATGTATAGAATAAATATAAATAGCGGATTAGTGCGAATGTGTGGTTAAACTATGCAATATCTATCATTGTATTGAATAACTAGCTGGTGCATCTGCATTTTTATTTTGTAGATACGACTTCTCTTGAACCAAGTTTCTATGGTAGCAAAACAACGCGACCGTGTACTGACGATAAAATAGTTTATTAAAACTTTAATTACTTTATATTAACCTATTTCTGCGGTTTCAGACGCAGCATTCGATATTAGGAAATCTAATATGAATTCAGATTGAAATATTTTATTTCATTATAAGGTATTACATATATTTAATGAATGTCAAATTTACAACAAAGTTAGTTCATCGACTTTTAGCGTTCTATTAGGTCAGGTTGACTGGGAGAGAAAAGACGGTGGAAGAACAATATATACAACCAATTTGGCATATTTCCAAAATTCCGTAAATAAGCTATAAAAGAAAAAGAGCCTATCTGCAAAAATTCTGAACTCTACGTTCACCTACATATGTATTTCAACTCTGCGTTGATCTTGGTTTGAGACGTAAAGTCTCTGATGAATATATTGTGATATTTAAAGATGGGAGAACTATAGTTCGACTGGGAAAGGAAAAAGGTGGTAGGGCCGTTAGAGCTCGCCCGGGGCGGTACCACCGCCACCCTCATAACCCG
>DWON01005053.1:0-15410 GCA_018251015.1 Phocides pigmalion okeechobee | reverse complement strand
CGGCAACCACATCTCCCCAACCGAAACACAATACATGAAGAACATGTTGCTTTACGGCGGGTTATGAGGGTGACGGTGATACCGCCCCAGGCGAGCTCTAACGGCTCTACCACCTTCGAAATTTTATTTTATTACAAATTATGACATTAAAAAAGAGATATAATGATAATTGAAAAATTTAAAATCAGTCCGGAGTTTCTGGTCGGATCATTTCAATAGAAGTTGAGTTACGAACCTGCAATAAATTATGAAAAATATATAATTGGCAATTTTTTACGTGGGAGTACATAAAAATTGACTTATAATATGGATAATAATAATGGATTTGAGTTCACGTTCATAGAAATTAAAAAATGCATAAATTTATTAAGTAGATAATAATAATAATAATAATAACAATGATTAAGAGCATTTCTCGATTGCGAAACAGCATCATATATACTACTCAAGAACAAAAGTTGAACCTTCAAGTTGATGTTCAAATAACTTCTTTCCAGCGTGGGAATAGAAAGGCCGTAAGCTGGTTTGTATGTTTTAATCGAGATCTGCCGGGGAAACGTCGAGAATCGAGTTTCAAAGATCACTTTTTTCCCATTATGTACATATATCATTGGTTAACTTGATGAGTTTATCGGACCTTGGTGAAGCAAATTATGTATATGAAATTATCAAAACACAACTTGCATTTTTATGGAATTAGGAATTTATAACAACATGAATAAACATACGTGACTAAAATTTTCATTAGTGTATAAGTGGAGTTCCACATTTTTTTAAGTAATCTAAGAAAATAATCAAGTAATCAAATTAAAACGTGGCGAATTCTCTCAATCTTCGAAGTCTTTTTGAATTTATACTTTGAAAACTTTTACTTTTTTTAATTTTATTATTTTGCATTGCTCTGATTTTGTTTATACCACTGGAACTTATGTAACATTTCTCAGTGCGGTAGTTATGACGTGCGTATAATTCATGTGAAAATTAGTCATTTGGAGATTAGGAGCGGAACACCAAACTATTACTCATTCACTTTTTACCTGTTTTGGAGGGTAAAACATTATGCGTACAATGCGATATCTCAATTGAAAACTACACGAATATAATTTGTAAAATCCAATTGTCAACGTGACAACGTTCTTAGATTTTAATAATCAGATTATATTCAGAATCAGAAGAGATCAGATTATATTTTGTAATACGAACCCTTACAGCATGCCAAAATGTAAAAAAATATGTTTAAAATATTAGATGTGTATGTAAAGTTACATTTTAATAATTTTCCGAGAAAATTACCTTTGAACATATAAGCTTAGCACTTAGTAAACAGTAGAACTGCGTAGACGGCATTATAAGAATTCCGTTCAACAAGGAAACCTTACAACATGATACACAATGCGGTTTTTATATGAAATCAAAATATCAAAGTAACATGCAGCCAACCGGAGATCATGTCGTCACCATGATTTTCAGTGTATACCAAACGACATACACAGGAGTCCTATCTGAGGTCATTCATAAGTACGTTGATACTCCTCAGAACTAAAACGGTCGTCTCGTATTCATTAACCGGAAATCACAATTCTAACAAAACTCAAAATAATATTTTGCTTTACGTTGAAAATAAAGTTGGCGTCTCCTCTCTGGAACAGAGTACCTCTCCGTTCGAACTGTTGAAATAATTTATATTATGCCACTAGACATTTTTATTTACTTGTATTTGAAAATAAATAAAAAATGTCTAGTAGCTGCCCCTGCTAGACATAGACCATCCCTGATTAGTGACACTCAAACCGGCATGTGCCTTCTGAATCTAACGGCTTTCCTCTATTTTTTTCGGGGCATCAGTCAACTTGTCTTTGATCTTTATTACATCTGCCTAGACTTGTCGACTAATACAAATTCTCAATACTAAGAACCACGTAACACATTATGTTATATCCAGTATATAATTATTCACTTCATTCATTCATTGTTTAAAGCAAAACGTCCAGTGTGTGTGAAATTGCCAGTAAGGGAAATTGTTGCTACTTTTGACACGATTCTCACATTTAGAAGTAAGCGTGAACACTCTCACGCATTTGCCATATCCATACGTTTTTAACCAAAGTAATAACAACAATTTATACTGGATTAACTGTAAAATAAAATAAATTCTTCCCTCACTTTTGCTAAAATTCTAATTAAATACATTTTACCAGAATGTCAAGTCCCAATGCGTTTTCCTAACAGAAAACGTCAACACAGATAAAAATGAGAACTGATTCATTAAACCGTGGTTAAATTAGTACCTTTTGTACATAACGCCTTCTAAATTATTACTCCACACTAAGAATCCCTGTACCACCCGGATACATATAAAGAAGGTTTTATATAGGAATTTAGATGTCTGTCTGGTCGCGAAATGAAATTCGGAACCTAGCCCCTCAGGCCGAATTACAATGACTTTCAAACGGGATTGGAATAGACTAGCCGATGTACCACCCTTATATTATGTTAACCTATCAATACTCTTCAATAATATATTCCTAAATGAAGTTAACATATATAAAATTAACGGGTGAGTTAAATTTACGAGAAACATACTACTTAAACAGAATAAAAATATTTTACGTATTTATAAATTGATCATTATATATGTCGAAGACCATTATCATCGAAATCTTTTTTATGTTCTAAGTTATCGTCATTGTAAGGCATCATAATAGGGTAAATGCAGGCACAAATAGTCTTTAGACTTCTTAATGTTTAATAAACATGTTGCTTATTAATTCTTAACAGTTAACTCTGTTTAAAATAAACAATGCCATTCTTGTGTGTTCTCCGATATATATTGATAACATCTTAGAGGATGGCATGTAACACTGCACCGTTACCATTCCCGACGCAGTGTCGCCTACCTACATCTCAATTTATAAGGTGGCACAAACATAACATATCAAGTAAAAGTTCGGTAAAACTATTTCAATAGAATATTTAAAAAATCATTAATAAAAAAGAAAAAAACCTGCACGTAAACACCGTACATTTCCGGTAGAGAACGAACGGGTATGTAATCGAAGTCGCGATTAATACTATCCTTCAGGTATTAGGTACGGTTTGTATAATGATATAACGTAATTTTAATGACTCATAGAAGTAGACAATCGCCGACAAAGATAAACATTTACATCGCAAGAAAACCGGATTGATGCATTTTTCGTTCATTTATAGCGATATAATTGATATAATCGTTGTATTAACGAGATAATAAATAATTACTAATATTCGTGTATTAACATACAAAACACACGTTGAATGTTAACTCTCCATAATTTAGATTATGTTGATGACCTACAAGCCTAATCTTCTTCCGAAATTGATAAGAAATAAGTCACTTTACATAACTAACCAGGACTATACAATATATAACTTTAATATAGCTACGTATATATATCATAAAATATATTTATGTATATCAGCTTTGTTGATAATTAAATCCTAAACTTCGTCAAAATACATACAACTTTCGCATGTCGTCTTAATAACACGCTACAAAAATGTTACTCGAATATAGATACTGTTACTTACTCATTATTAATCATTAATATTCGAAAGGGCATCTTACCAACCAACCTTTAATTTCAGAAAAGCCAAGCGAAAACTAAATTTGCATATTTTTTAGACCAGAAACTGTATCTACGTTTATACTAACTTCCACTTGGTATGTAAGTAATATTGAGGGAAATGGTACAGAGCGTGATCGAAAGATAAATTCAGCGAGCATCAAAATGTAACGGGGACTGCACGATACATACGCGTAGGCATGGTGTAGGCGGAAACCGACAATCGAGAGCGCTGTGCCCAACTGGCCCGATACTTCAACACCATATAAACTAAACGAATAGGTACCTTGATACCTATTATACTTTACCACTATGATTCTAAGATACATCCACAATAATAATATCCATAGATAATTATTTACATACAGAGAGGGCTTGCTTATAAGTTACGAAAGTAGAGCACAGATTAAATTATATGAATTGTAACCTGGAATAAACAACTTATAAATCCAAATCTATATTTATTTGTTTTTAAAGTGGTTGAAGCCACGAAGGTTAAATAGTGCCGATATCTATGTAAATACAAATAAACAAAAGCTAAATGTCTCTTTGTCATTTCAAAAAAGATGCCATTTCCAGAGCTCGTGTGCAATGATATCAAAACTAAAAAATCTCTCGTCTTTTCATTAATCCCCTCTAGTTTTCACAGTTTTTGACCCAACTTTCATAAAAATAAATAAAACAATGACAGGAATCAAGTAATAAACCAAAGTTATTTTCGCGTTAATTGTCAGGAAAACTCTTTGTCCTATTTTCATTTTCTAATCTAGGTACTGGTATCAGTACAGTGGATCAAACACTACTCCTTCTTATGTATTTATATTTTGTATATTCCATATAATTATACCCTGGTAACAGATTGAAATTTGAACTTAGTTCTAACACAATATTCAGACTGGAACATGGTTGCTTTCTTCTATTACGCGTAACGCTATCATCATCAAATTTCAACAGTTCTTAGCACTACCACGTAAAGATAACAAGTTTATCTTAAAGTTCGCTCACCCGACACTCTTTTTCCTACTAAAATAATAAACATCTTACCCTAAATATGATATTTATAGAGGGAAACTGCGTCGAAATTACGGGATACACTTAAAACACACAAACACAAATAACAAACGTTTGTCAGAAAATACACAAGCTAAATGTGTGAAGTGGACGCTGTGATAAGCTATCGAATGCGTCAAGTCTTCACAACAATCATTATCTGCCGTTGTTCGATAACACCTGAAAGTGTTCGTTTATAGATAACGAACGGCTAGGCTAGTTTTTTTAGACGTAGTATACGGTAACCATTATTTGGTCATTCGGTTTGCTCAAAAAATACTATTGACAAATACATTAGATATTTATAGGTCATTCTTTACTTTAGTCCCTCTTTGACTTTTTATTTACGTCCTTTGGTCGGGCGTTTGGTATGGTTAAGATATTGGACGTGTTGTGAGGTTGCAATAAAGTTATAACTTAACTTTATGTTATAGTCGTTTAGAGTCTTGGAGTTATGCCTTTAGACGCCTAGATCGACGCCCTCAGTTTCTTAGTCTGAATAAGAGACAAATGTTAAACAATGCAGTGCCAGTGGCAATTGGCAATCTAGCATATATCCCACTTGAGGGTAAGTGGTTACCGCCGCCCATAAACATGTATATAATTAACTTCATATGAAATAGGAGTACCTAGACAAGTCGATTTCAGATGCGTCGCCACTTCTGAGGATAAAGATAATCGCCTCATTTGTCGGTGAACCGGCAACTCCACCTTTCTATCGAAACTCAAAAATAGCTTTACACTAAAAACGCTTGCACACTTAGAAATCAATTTAACATTGGTATTATAAAGTTATATATAAAGTTCATTCAATTAGAAGTAAGGTTAGATACACTATTAGCAGATCCTTTTACAATATGTCTGCATTAAAGTTGAAGTGTTGTGTGTGTTGTGTGTTGTGAAGTGATATGAAATTAATTAGGCACTTCTTGATTGCACATGTTATGTACGAGTACGTACAAGGTACGGTGTTTGTAAACAGCCTATGCATGGGCGTACGATGACGCAATGCTAAAGGTTTGCAATGTGCCGGTGTGGTATGCTAAACAAGCTCCTTCCTCAGATATCGAGTTCGGTACAGGTTAGTTTAATTTCACAAATATCGCATTATGGGGTACAGAAAATTAGTAAAGTAAAAATTCAGCAATTCTGTAGTAATTTGAAAGTTCAATATTAATCAGATATCCTTTATAATGACAAAAACACCATTACGGACAACTTTTAGGGGAAAAATAATACAAATTTTACCCTCACTACAATGTGCACTTATTATTTGGCGGTTTGGAAACTATTGGATTGGAAGCGCAGCTCCAGTCGCAGATGCGTCAATTAGGAAAGACCCATGTCAACAAGTGGAGTTTAAAAGACCCATAGATGGATGACAATGCATGAATGGATGATACATTACGCATGGGTATAATACACGGGACTTCAGACCGCAAATATTACACGCATTTACGTTCTCCGCAACGTAAACACGTAATGACATCCGTATTAGGCTACTAGACAGAATATTTCTCCATTGACCAGTAATTTCATTTACCTGCACTCCTGCATGTATGAATCACATACGAATTCATTTAAATAGTAAATAAAACTAGAATTAACGCGCATACGTTCATCACATATGCGTTGGGGGCGATATTGAGTATACATAATTATATACATACGCAACAATTATGACCGAAACTCGGACATTTCCTGCTGATAGTCAACTCTATAATAAACTAGGTACATTAGGATTTGTTTTAAATAACATGTTGAAGAAATAAACCGGTATGTAGTTTACATGATCATAAGCAGGCACTACCATGTACGGATATCTAGTACCTACCACCTGTAGAATAGAAGTCTTAAGTCAAATTTTTTTTTTAAGTTCCTACTCCTAGATTTAGATGAAAATGCTATATATGTGAACTAACAATCATACATTTCCGTTGAACGACAAGAATTCAATTTAGAATTGACTGAAATAATTAAATCTTCTCACCATATCAGTCTAAAATATATTATAATCTGTTCGACAGGGGAGGTACTATTGAAACTGCCATAATCTGTGAAGCCAGCTACATTTACAAAAGGCGACTAATCCTAAGTGGCCCTAACAGTCATAATCTCTGATATTATGTCAAGTTCCAGTTGTTTAATGGATATAACTATAATAATCTGAAATCATTCAATAACTCCCAATAATAATATTGTTTTGTATAAATGTCTTTACATAGTTTAATAGTCAGTCCCTGCTGTGAATGTGTGTGTGATTTGTAATGTGGTGTTATAGATGCAACAGTGCAAAGTTGGGACTGACCTCTAGATCACTCAATGATGGTGTAATCAATTTATTTATTTATTTATAAGTTTTTTAACACGGTATATCAGAAAAGGAAAGATATATAATAGAAAATGTAGTACAAAGGACTGCTTATTTCAAAATGAAATCTCTTCCAGGAGCCCCAATTTTTTGGTTGAGTATTACTATATGAATGATTTTTTATTACTGCATATATTATTTTCAAAAAATATACACATACACTCTCATTTCTTAGTTTAAATTGAATAATTTATCATGATCCAAACAAGGCAAGATATATGTACTTTGTTTTAAATTAGCAATTGTTTCTTGGTTTTAAGCTGCACATGAAACTCCTGCTTTTTTTTGTATTGTAAGAGAATCACACAAGCACCCAGGCCACCTGAAACTAAATGGCACATGTACATTCTCTTCCAGCTTCAAACAGAACTAAACAATCGGACTGAATAACATTTAATTCCCATGTTAAAGCACAATTCTACTACCTAAAACTTTAAACTGACTAAATTATAATCTAAAACTGATGTATATGTATAAGTGGGTTACATATGTAAAATATAGACACTACAAGAAACATGTATGGGCATGATTATTCTATTTGAACTATATGAAAAATAGAATACATACATACATTCAGAAGATTAAAACAATTTTGAATGGTGGCGGTAAATAAATACATACTTCATGATAACACATTGCAATATTAACATATAGGGAATAAAAAAAAAACAAGAAATGAAACAAAACAGCTGTATTACAATATGTATCAAATAAATTATTTTTACAGTTTGCTAAACAATATCTTAAATGGATGTTCACCTTGCAGTTCAAGGTAAGATGTTAATGTATTCAGAAATTCACTTTGATTCTAATACATATCTCTATATACGAGTAAATATCTGTTTTAAAACACAATTTTTAAAGATAACAAACTGTAAAAAAGAGTTAATACTGTACATTTGAATTAAAAGGACCTTATAAACAAAATGAAATAAACACATACCTGAAACTTCTCGAAGTGCTCGCGTTCAGCATCAAGGCTGTTTTTCTTTAACTGGAGCACCCGGGGCAAAGATAATGACGCCATAGGTTTTGCACATGCAAAGGACAGCTACGAAATTATAATACTAAGGACTCGACCCGGTCTTAGAACACGGATCCTTGCATTAATAATAGCCACAAGAACACACTTTATAATTTTACTTATATTATTTTATAATCTGTTTAAAAATATATTTTACAGAAATAATTTGTAAAAACTTTTTATACGCGACTTACAAAGCTGTAAAAACAATCAAAACAGCCCAAAGCACGTCACACCACAAAAAATGAACAATTTAAACTGACAACTGACACCTGACAGCTGAGTTGATTGATATATCTCAAACTGACTGGCATAACTGATTGTGGAGATTGGCTAACAGATTTTGTTGAATTATAATTATTCTTATTTTCTAAAACTGCAAACAAAAAACGCATTGACTGTAGAGATCTAAAAACAAGTATCATTCTACTTGATCTTAAGCGGCAAAAAAACTTTTTCACGGTAGTCATGTTATCTATGGTTGTAAGCAGTGTTTTCACTTTAAAGGACATCGCACATTAACTTGTATTTTTATAAGTAAAGTGACTTCACACTTTCGAAAGTATCACCTTATTAGTATAATATTTAGTATATACTTCGGTAAACATAAAAAAACATCAACCAAATATTGTATACCTGTTTAGCATTAAATTGTCAGAGTTTATTATTTAATATAAATAAAAACAATATAGTTTCTCAGTGTGCAGTATGACAAACTCCGGGATCAATAGAAAATGAACACATATACAATTATATAATTGTAATTTACGCATTATCAAATTTATACATTGTTGTAACTGATGTTTCACCTACTTTATACATTAAAAATATTTTAATTTTTTTCCTAAGATGCTAATGGGGCCGTCTGCTATGAGCAGTTTTAACTATCTAATACAATGTAAGTTCAGGGAAAAGGGGTAAAAAGTTCACATTACCTACGGAATAATATTTATAATTGTACTAGTTAGTAATAATAGAATAGTAATAGTAAAATTAGTAAGACTAAAATATGCATAGCCTAAGGGAAATAAAATTTATTTTCAATAACGCTCAAAGACTACTAAATTTGTATTTTTTTATTTTGGGTAAAATGAAAATAGCACATTGTAACAAAAAGTATTTAAGAGTGTATTTACTTTAATTAGATATACAAAATAAACTATGATAGGCTGAAAGAGTAGAATCCAAAGCCGCAAAACTAATCTTAAAAAATATATTTCAGATGTTATTTTATTTGTTCTAAAACGTCAAGTACATTTGTCATTTGGATTTTGTTCGCTTGTAGACTTCGGTTGGTTTTATTTTTCCGCGATTCCGGCACATGCTGTAATTTATTGTGTCAGTTCAACTGAAATAAAACGTTTGTTACTTGACTGTAACAAGCAAATACAATGGAATTTTTAGAGTATAATGATGTGCAGGCGGAAATAAAAGGGGCTATGGTAAATTCCACATGGAAAAATTGTTGTCTTTATAAACATAACTTTTCATTTTGTAAAGTTTGTTTTAACATGAACAATGAACATTTATTTAGGTACCAGGAAGATTGAAGATGACGGATCAAAACATTGTGTTTAAGAATAGTAAAACTGGCAAAGTGGAGCAGATATCGGCGAACGATATAGATCTCGTAAACTTTCAAAAGTTTATCGGATCTTGGGGCTTGAGAATATTCATGAAGAATGGCACATTACACAGATATGGTGGATTCAAAGACGGTGTAAGTATTCTTACCGTTGTTATTATAAATTTATGTACATTCCTAATAAATATCCACCTAATGTAAAATGCAATTAAGCAGAATGCAGAAGCCAAATCCTTGGCCTTTGTAGTGGTAAGCCACAATACAAAATTTGTATGAATAAATTAAAAACACCTTGAAAGTCCAATGACTTATCAACTCCATTCTCTTATCCAGTTAATTTCAAAGCACTAATATAATACTGGCATTAAACGTTGGCATATGCATAATTAACATTATTAGAATTGTTTACAATGTCAATATTTTTATGGTGTATTTTGAATGTTTATTGAAAGAAAAAAGAGTTGTTGCAGGTACCTAATACTGTTGAAAAAAAAATCATTTTAAGTACAATAATGCTTTCTACTCTTATGGCCCTGTACTAGGCTTCGCTCAGTTGTAGATGCTATGGACTCATACAAGTCAATATAAACACCCAGAACAAAAATCTAAATGATCAATTAAAATGTCTGATCTAGCCTGGCTGGGAATTGAACCCAGAACCCTTTGTATGTCAGATGGGTATGGTTATAGCTGTACCATGAGGATAATAATATGTATAGGAAAACAAATCTAAAAAAGTACATCTATCTCTGCCAACACAAATTAATTCCAATCTGTTACATAAAAAATGTTTTAGGAACAAGAAAAAGTGGCAAAGTTCTTTAAATCAAACTACCATAAGGACATGTTGGAGAAGGAGTTGTCCCTGAAGGGCTGGAACTGGGGGACCGCTAAGTTCAACGGTGCTGTTCTCAGCTTCAATGTGGGCTCCAACACTGCCTTTGAGATCCCTTTGCACTATGTGTCACAATGCAACACTGGCAAGAATGAAGTTACACTAGAATTCCATCAGGTAATAGTTGGTAGTACTTATTTTAGTCGGAGGTACTATTGATGGCTTAGTGACCTTGAAACAATACTTGTGTTGGTTGCAGAATTATGCCTAATGATTACAATTGAGGGTAAAGTAAGAATTTTAGTGCTCCAAAGCAGTAACTTACATATTGTACAATAACAGACGAGACTTGGTCCTGTTAGATTTATTAGATGTGAGTGTTCAACCCTGTAAAACTTACATAACATCAGATGGCCAAATTACCCATTTGCCACTCTTTTTTACCATTTATTTAAAAAAAATAGGCTTCTTTAATATGAAATTGTGCAAATCTTTTGTTTCTGGCAGAAAGTTTTATAACATATTGTAGAAATCATTTGCATGTCATTGCATGCTATAAATATATCTTTCTACTTCTCATAATTGCTAGGCACAGTACAAGTATTTGTAAAGTAACCATAAACTCAAGAGTAACCGATATAGCGGACATCACATGGGTTTAGTTGTGGCAGCATAATTTGCAATTATCAAAAAACATAATATGAATCATAAGCATCTGCCATATTTTGAAGTCATGTATAAATTAAATAATTAATCATCTCCTAATGGTGGGCAGAAATTTCAAAAGGTAGCTTGTATGTCCGAGACCTCCATAATAAAAAAAAAATAGGAAGATGCTTGCACTTTTCATAGATACAAAATCACACCTAGTCAGAATGTTGACATTAACCATTTTCATTCTAAGAAAATTGTAGAAAAGTTGCTAAAAATGGAATAACAATGAGATCTCATACCAATAAACATGTGGTGGTCTCCACTCTACATGTTTATTTATTACTTCTATATACCTATAATGACAAATACTATTGAAGTTGTTCCAGTTTTATGTCATAATACAATTCATTGCAGAATGATGATACACCAGTATCTCTGATGGAGATGCGATTCCACATACCCACAAATGAATTGGCAGGTGACATGGATGCTGTGGAGGCATTCCACCAGCAGGTCATGAACAAGGCTAGTGTCATCTCCGTCTCTGGAGATGCTATCGCCATCTTCCGCGAGCTGCAGTGTCTTACACCTCGGTATGCCATTTGAGCTTTGGTTTTATGGTTATTATACATGGTTTGGTTTAGATTTATCTCTTAATAACATCATTTAGTTATTAAACTTAATAATTAAAACTAAATATATGCAAACTTATCACAACACTTGTTTGTCAATATTCCAAATCTTTTTTAATATTTAACATATTGAATGCCATGTCGGACAATGTTGTCCGACAACACCTCAACATTGTCCGACATGGCGTTCAACGTGTTAAACTATATATATTTTTATATAAATATTGTAACTTAAAGGAAGCTAAACATATAACATGAATAAGATTGTTTTAATTTTTATACTGTAGTACACTACTGCACTACATTACACTCTTTAGCATAACATTTTAATAATTATGAAAAGTTTAAGCACATTTAAATTGTTATTTTCTTTCGCAGTGGTCGCTATGATATCAAGGTTTTCCAAACATTCTTCCAACTCCATGGTAAAACATTTGACTACAAAATCCCAATGTCAACAGTTCTTCGTTTGTTTCTGTTACCTCACAAGGACACAAGGCAGATGTTCTTTGTAGTGTCCCTTGACCCTCCAATCAAACAGGGTCAGACTAGATATCATTACTTGGTGTTATTGTTCGGTATTGAAGAGGAAACCAGTTTGGAGCTGCCGTTTACTGAGTAAGTTAAATTTGACTTCAGTGAATGTAATTTTAGAATATGCAGAGTAGCACATGTTTTTATTTCTACAATTGTTTCACCTTGGCTGCAAATAAATTGGAATTTTACTTTACAAATCCCAAAATGTAACTTGAATTACATTGATAGGTATTTTTTTTATAAAATGTGTGTAAAAACTTCTAAAAACACTTTTGAGTCTCATTAGTATAATTTTGGTCAAAGTAATATGAAGTTTAAATTAATACTACCAGTTTCATTATCATTAAAAAAATAAAAGTAATAACTATGGCTGAAATTGATTACAGAGAGGAGCTAAAGGAGAAATATGAAGACAAAATAACTAAGGAATTATCAGGCCCTACATATGAAGTACTTTCAAAAATAATGAAAGTGATTATCAACAGGCGAGTCATTGGGCCAGGAGACTTTAAAGGGTAAGCTATAATAATAATGGTACTTGCTTGATTGTTCTTTTTATGTTAAATTGGCAAATGAGTAGACATGACAGTAGACGGTTGCTGTAACTCGTGGATAAGCATATAGAATTTCAAACAGTCCAAGTAGTCCTAAGGTAGTACAAAAATTTGTTGATATTGCCAAAGACAAAGATGATCACCTTACATGACTGTCAGTGTATAGCATAAATATATCAACTTCAGGGAATGTTATTGATAGGGTTGTTATTGATGATGTGATATTTTATCACTGACTGCGGCGCGGATATATGTGATCGGGTCAGTATTACGAGTGGCGGCCGTAAACTGGAGCTTTTTTGATTAGACTGAAGATACGCCGACAAATTACTGAAATATTGTATTTTTGAGCATCTGTGTGGATCATCTACGAATACACAGACGTAATGTCCTCCCCCAGTCTTGTAGCGCTGACGTAAAAACAGCACTTATGTTCGCCCGTAATCCATATGAATTTGTCGCTACAACACAGGTGTGTAGGGGCCGCAAGCGCGTCACGCCTTAATGAATTACACAGCAGTGTTGTAGCCGGAGGGAAAGCGTTAATTTATTATTAGTCATAGAAATTGACATGTAATTAACTTCATGAAGTTTGTATTGTCAATTTCGAAGCTGACATTTTGAAGTTATTTGTTTGTTAAAAATTAATTATCACTTGCTTTAACGGTGAAGGAAAACATCTTAAGGAAATCTTCATGTTTGAGATTTCTCTATATTACTTTCGAAGGTGTGTGAAGTCAACCAATCGGTACTTAACTTATGTGAACTATGGCCTAATCCTCCATATTTTGAGTAGAGACCAACAGAGAGGCAGTAATTAGTTAACAATAAAATTAACTGCATTTTTTATGTGAGAACAGTTGCAAACGAGCATTAAAACCACCTGATGTTAAGTAGTCGCAGCCCATAAACATCCACGTACAATCACAAACACAACCGCAATCCTATCTGAGCTCGAACGTAGATGCGTTGCTACTCCTGAGGACTAAGATCGTCGCCTCGCTTCAAAGTGTAGCCGGTAGCACCTCTCCAACCGAACCATAAATAATGTTTTACGGCGGATTATGATAGTGGCGTTGGTACCTCCCCCATCGAACAATAGTTCTCCAACCTTTTATTTTATGTAACTTATTGAATTATAGGCACCACAAGACACCGGCGATCGCGTGCTCGTACAAGGCGGCGGCGGGCTACCTGTACCCGCTGGAGAAGGGCTTCATCTACGTGCACAAGCCGCCCGTGCACATCCGGTTCGAGGAGATCGCCTCCGTCAACTTCGCCAGAGGCGGCGCCTCCTCCACTAAGTAACTATTGTGGCGACTTTCCGCTAGTCGACAAGAGATGGCGCTACACCAATCCTGAATCCCGCTATCGAAGTTCTATAAATATCTTACATATATACAAACATATATACATATATACAATAATCAATAATGAGACTACCGGGAGCACGGCCGCTCCCCAGGCAACAAGAACTCGGCTGGAGGGAGATCTCCCTTTGCCAAATTATCGAGTAGCAGAAAGTCGCCACACTATATTGTTATTTATTTAAAACAGATTAAACTGATAGTCCCCAGCACTATAGATGGTCCAAATATGTCTGTAAAACTATCCATTTATATAATGATTTTCTAAAAATCCATTTTTAAAAACATATATTTATTTTATTAAAAGTTTTTATAATCATCCATTTATTCATAAACATTACCTATTTAGCCACTATTTTGTAAATTAAAGACTGGTAAATTTCAATACAATATAAACCAATAAATAAACGTAACTCAGATACAAATAGCTAAAAGATTCCAGCCTTTAGCCAGAAAATAAAGTATAAACTAACTATACTGACAAATACCAAGCAGACGCTTGGCAAAGTGTTGAATGGTATGGAACAAAAATATTAATAACTCGCGATTTAGATAGGACTTCAGGCTGTTACAAAGGTGATCCTAAAACAAGTTTAAAAAAATACAATATTAATGCTTATAATGATTGATGTTTTATTGACAATGGTATATATGCGTGTGTGTGTGTGTGTGTGTGTAAATATTAAGCTATAAATGCTGAACTTAATTCAAAATATATATTAAAGTAAGTATCGATTTTTACAAGTGTAAATACTCATTTTCTTATAACATATTTTCCTATTTACAGATCATTTGACTTTGAGATTGAACTGAAGTCTGGCAGCGTGCACACATTCAGCAGCATAGAGAAGGGCGAATATGCCAAACTGTTCGATTACATCACCTCCAAGAAACTTCACGTGAAGAACACTGGCAAGAATGTAAGTGAAAATTACTCTATAGCAATGATTACGTGTGATTACGTTTGTTCCGCTTGCCTTAAAATCTTTGGTTCGTGCGGTCCGAGTGTCAAAATTTTTGACAAACAATTGGTACCACGTTTGAAAGATGCCACCGGTGAAAAGAGTGCTGGTTCATAACTCGAGCATAGAATTGCGATAGCTTTTCAACGCGGGAATGCAGCTAGTGTTCTTGGAACCATGCCACATGGGTATGGAGTTCCTTTATATTATTTAGGTTAGGCATTTATTATAATCCGT
>DWON01005052.1:0-15410 GCA_018251015.1 Phocides pigmalion okeechobee | reverse complement strand
CTGTGCCCGCGCGCCGCGCGCTCGCTGGCGCTGCGGCGCGCGCGCGACGCCGCGCCCGCCGACCTGGCGCGAGCGCTCGCCGTCGTACGTATTCACATACTACTCGGCTATACAAACATACAGGATATCCTAAACTACCTACAGAGTCACTATTGTATAGATTTTTATCTTCCCACGGTTTTACTTTGAATGTTCCCAATATTTTAAAATTTCACACTATAAATAAATAAATAAGATTGACACGAGACTCATCAAATGTGAAACGTCTTAATTAATGGAGATAGAATTAATAAAACTTAGAAAATAGTTTGAGATGAAGTCTGTTATTATAACAAAGTGTTACGCCGTTTCACGTCATACTACTCAGCGTCACAAGTGATAATAAAAGCAAAATTATAATTTCTTTAATTAAATTAACTATTTCGTATAAAATGAACGAGTTATGCTAGGAAAGCAGTAAAAGAGGGTGTGTCTAAAAATCAGTATTTAGACAGACGCGTGGGAGATAACTTGGCAGTAGTGAAGAGTGTGGTGCGCGCAGGTGCTGGGCGCGGACGAGGCGGCGCCGGAGCCCCCGCAGCCGTTCGAGACGGCGCAGGAGGCGGCGCCCGACACGTGGGACGTGGGCGCGGCGTCCGACGCGCTGCCGAGCGCGGCGCGCGACGCCGAGCGCGACGCGCGCATCCGCCTGTACGACCAGCTGTGCCAGTACTTCCGGCCGTCCGCCGTGCCGCCCGCGCGCGACCTCGCCGACCTCGTCACCCTGTGAGCGGCGTCCCCCGCGTCTGCCGTCTACCAGCTCTTGCAGTACTTCCAGCTCTCCGCCGTGACGCTCATTCAAAGAGCCACCAAAATCGCCACCTTGTGAACTGTGTGCTCCTTCTTCGTCTTATATCTATTTCTGTTAGCCTTTCGATCGAAGGTCCAGTTCAACTAGGTCTACACGAACTACCCTTTATCATTTTAAAAGTCCTTGGAAACCGCGTGAGACCTATTCCACATGAGGAACAACGTGTCTTTGGTAAATTTCATAGAACTAAGGCCCTAGGAGTTGGTCACATGTTCATATGCAGCAGCAACTTCCACCAGGTAGTACTTCAATTTGAAAAACAAATTCTAACGGTTGGAAATCTTTTATTTCACGTCAGAAAATGTTTTTTTTTTTTTAATTAGGCCATCAGACCTGTGTAATTACAGGATATTAATTGACAATTTAAAATGAATTGTAATTCATTTTGTATAGGTGTACGAGAGCACTTACGAATTGTCTATTAATTTTTATAATCTACTATTAGTTTGTAACGCGAATTCTACTGAAAAATGTTTACGCGAACAGAGTCTAGACGTTCTGTTTATATTTAAAACAATACAGGTCTACGTCTTGATAGCGATGAACCATTAAATATATTATTTTTCTAATTATTAAAATAGCTATAGGCTCACTTGGTTGGCGTCAAAACAACCATAAATAAACGTAGACCTGACTTACACTTCAGAACCAGTCGGTTTAATATCCGTTCGCACGTAAAGCACTCGCATTAGTAATAAAACTACCTAAGATATAACTTGACGTTAATCTGATTATATCTTAAAGAGTAAACGTATTTAAATATTTGTTTCCTAAACTTAGATAATATTCGGCAAACAGTTAAAGGTACTGGTATATGCCAAATAATAATATGCAATGTGTGTTCAGTACATTCATTGTTTGATATCTGCTCATCTAGATTTACTATATATGTTGTATCGCAGGCTCTAACCCTTAGGGGCGTACTTAGAGGCGAAACAGAAAAAATAAATAAAAAGTTAATAAGTAAAGTGGTAATTTGCACTTTACTTAGTTCACTTTAAACTTAATAAATATTCTTAAAGAGTATTTTATCTGTATATCGTCGGCTTCTTTCACTGTGAACCTTAGCCAACAGACGCTCAAAGCCGATGTGCTGATTTTAAACTGTACCCTTGACGTTCATTAAGTATATGTAAATACCTTACAATGAAATAAAATATTTAAAATGAATTTATTCGAATTATAATTATGGAAAAATAAGGATGATATGGCTAATAGAATCAAAACCCAGCAAAAAAATACCATTATTGTTTATACGCCTCTATGGTTGGAGCCCGCGATACCATCTAAATATGTATAGTCGTACAAATCTATACTATATTTTAACTACGATGTAACTATAAGTATATTTAAGCTCTTCATAATTCTCGATTCGAATTTCGATGTATATAATAAAATAATATATTTTTAAAATGGAAATTTAATAATATTTAAGATGTGACAGGTGTAGGAATGCTTGTCCATTGATATGGAATGGTTATTCATAAATATCCAAATTAATGTAAAAGTTAATTAGTGTCAGATGGACTGTAATTGATAACTTCCCTTCAATAAGATATAAGAAATGCATTCGAATATATACTATGGACACTTGCCTTAAAAGGCTTTTACTTGTGTTTCTAATATAGCACGTTCTATCAACACTTTCCCCCCGAGATACCGCTTTTTATTACTTCACTCAACGCGCTTGCGGCTCCATCGTCAACACACCTGTGTTGTACGTACAAATCTGTATGGATTACGGGCGACCAAACGTGCTGTGTTTACGTCGGCGCTACATGACTGCGGACGGAAACAACCAAAATCAAAATATTTTTATTCAAAGTAGATTCTTTACAGCACTCTTTTTGAACGTCAATAAACTACTTCGGACTCGTAAGGTGTTGAAGAGTCTCCTGTGAGTTCTCCTTTTGGAGAAGAGTCGACGAAAGAAACTCCAAACTCCAACTTCTGTGTATTCGTAAATGCTACACGGATGCTAAAAATACATTTCTGTGAATTGTCGACGTATTTTCAATCTAGAGAAAACAGCTCCAGTTTAGTGCCGCCTTTCACAATGTTGACTCGATGTAATATATTAACGCCGCATCAGTGTTAAGAGTTGATAATTGCGTTGCGTCAGCGCGTTACAAACGTTTAGTCAACGGGTCTGCAGCTAGTTTGAACTTCCGCTTCCAACACTGATTATGCTATACTGCGTTGTAATACGTACATTCACTAAAATTATACGTAATATCTTCGTTTCTATTTTACTATATGTAGGTACACTTCATTTCTGTTACCCATTCATTAAAAGAAGGGTCGGCAACCTGCGGATCGCGAGCCACATGCGGCTTTTCAATGTAAATTATTGGTTCCCCAGTTACTAAAAATTTTGTTGTCAAAACCTTGTCTATGGGCCTTAATAGCCTGAAATAAATTAATAAAATAAAAAACCCTTAAAAATGTACCCATAGGTAACTACCTATTTTACGTACTCTCTTCATATCAATAACTGTAGTCATATTATAGGACTATTATATTGTTGTTATTTTATAAGTAAAGGATTTTTTCTGCAGATTATAACGAACAGACAGATATTTTTTATCAATTTTTAGTGGCTCTTTATGGGAAAATTTGCATTCAGAACAAACAATATTCATAAATTTTAGTAGCTCTTTAAAATATGGGAAAATTTGCAAATTGCCACTTTTGGCTCTTTTGTCTTAAAGGTTGCCGAACCCTGCATTACAATGATCAACACGTTCAAATATCTTTTAACTAAATTACTGCCATCTTAATTAATGTCAATACACTTTCGATTATAATAAGTGTAATTATACTGTACTTTTATTTAAAAATAGGCGTTAATATATAAATAATAATAATGGTAATGCACATTTTATGTTTACTTTAATTACCATATTATTTATAGTTTTTTATTTAATTTGGCACAAAACGAATTGATTAAAATATTGGCCGTGGTCGGTTCCTGATCTGACTCATTGTTTAATACTTGGAATTCATATAATCATTATTTTTGTACCAAGAAAAATTAACCATTTAACTCAATATAATAAGACATTATATTGAGTTAGGGAAAAATAGTCCATTATTTTTGGTTGAACTTTTAAATATTTTAAATTACCAATTCCGGTGAAATATGCACTGTTATGTTGCATAATTATCTCCATTAAAAAAATAATGCTTCACTCATAGAAATCTTGATCTCTAGTGTCGAGAAATTCAAGTAATCGATTTTCACAATCTTCTTTTTAAGCCAATTTCTCTTGGTTGACTTCCATTTTTAACGCCCTACTCAGGACTGAATGGAATTACAAGAAAAAGAACAAGAATTATGTTGACGGAAAATGTCACTATTATAACGAGTGTAATTCTGAAAATCTTTTATCGATACTTTACGAGATATCGATCATTATAGCAATCTAACGAAAAATAATGGATTTCACTTCCCCAACTCTTTATTTCGATTTAATAATATCAATCCTTCTTTAGCGATGAGTAGAGTTTGTGTGGCGATAATTTTGTTTTTTTTTTACTTTTATTAAACTGTATAAGATTATTCGTCGAGCAGCAATGCAATTATTTAATAATATGTTTATTTATTTATGTTAAGGTAGTTATACTTTAGACACGGACATGCGAAATATTTTTTATTGCAAACACGATTTAATAATGGGTTACGTATTTTTTGTCAACATAACTATTTCGTAATAAGTTATAATGCTTATAACTATTTAGTAATGCTGTTAAGTTATAAAGCGTAATGTTTTATTCTATATGTCAAAGAAAATTGCAATTTTTTTTATAATTATGTACAACCTAAGTTTTATGTTTACGTTAAGTATAGTTTTAATCAATCATCGCCTTTTTCCTATATATTAACTAAATTTCAAACAGTTTTTTTAAATAGACAAAGTAACCATGTGGACAAGACTTTCTTATATTATATAAGATACAAAAATCCAATACAATATCACGCCTACAAATCCATTGAATGTATTAGAATTAGGCTGTGCATACCTCAAAATTTTAGGCAAGAAGGGCGCTAGTTTTACAGTGGAAAAATTAAATGCTATCTAGAGTATGTGCAAAAATCAGTTGCTGGTTTTCTGATCTTTGTGTAGTAAGTTTATTACGACGGTCTCTGCACTTCAATTGTCGAACGATGACGACGACGGTCATTGCACGGCACTCTTGCTCCTTATAAGATTTTTAGAATTTCGCCAACAAAATAGTAAAAATAGTTAAGAAACCTGATCCACTTATCATTAGAAAGCAGTCTGTACAATTGTAGCAGGTTTACAGACTAATCCGTATAAAGGATCCACATCGACCTATTTACAAAGAGTCGTAAGTTACTCTGTCTATTGTATAATATTTATGTGTTAGTCAAACTGTAATACCTTTTGGTTTTGTTGGCATAGAGGCTTTATTTGGATTGTTTTTTTTGTATATAACATTTTCAAGGATCGGAATGACGTCTTTACGGCCTGTGATATGATCGATATAGTCAATAGGCTTAGTTAAAGATCCTTTGGGAATTGTACGTAATAAATATACAGATGTTTTACATTTTTCGCTTTTATAACGTGTATGTAGAGGCAAAAACCCCTTTATGAATTTTTTTAAGAAATAGAAGTTGGGTTCGAATGATCTTAGATTTCTTGGAATAATCAAAACTCATTTCGGATTGTACGATGTTATGAGTATTAGAAGTTAATTATCACATATCACAATGTTCTGAGTGTGGTAAGTGTTTCCCTTGATATTTGCCCTCAATCCTTAAACAACTTCCAACTTTCCACACAGATCGTGTTGACACACTACCTACATATGTATAACTTTCGTGGGCATGATAGTGCAATGCATTTTCAATTTAACGATAAGGAAGCATACTCATTTTAGATATTCGAAATTAAAAATCAAAGTATTTTTACTCAAAAGTAAATTCTTTACTGAAATATTGTTGAACATCAAAAAACTACCAACGATTTGTGTTTCATTTTAGAAAGAGACGAAAGAAAATCTTTCCATTTCATCTCTTAGCTTCCTGAGGGCAAACTTTGTTTTCATTGGTCGGTAGGAATAGCACAAGTCGTTCCCGGGATTTTTAAAATAAAACGCACGTCATAAAAATTGCAATTGCAAACCAACGCAGTATGTAGCCGTTACTGTAAACAGTCTCCGCAACTGTGTTATTAACCAGTGAACATACATACGTTCTGCTTCACGCAGGGAAGCTGATGAGTTTTTCGGGTAGTCCTTTCTGTAAACGTTGTCTCTGTGACTTGACTACCTTTTCGATGTCGGATTGATGTTCACTTCCTAATTACGCTTTGTGACAGTTAGCCTAAGAACTCACGGGGCAATTTTGTCCCATGCTCGCCGCGGTCGTGGTACTGCGGTTTTATTTCTAAACTCACGAGATCGGTGATTTACGCTGTCACGCGGCCGTCGCGGTTGAGATTGGCTTGCGATGCAAACTTGGCGGGCGATGATCGCAAGATCAGACCGCTATGGATATACACCAGAATGAAGTCGCCTGCCAAGCAATCGCAGATCGCGCGGGCGCAACCCTACGAGACAGCGGGTTTCCGCCGTCCGCACTATTCTACAAGTTGGCCGCCGGTGCCGCGGAACTCGCATAAGATCGCGCCCCCAGCGGGTGTAAAACGCGTCGTGAAATGTGTTCATATTTTTTGGATATAAATCTACATTTTATAGAAGTTACGGGCCCGTAAATGGCGGGCGCAGGTGACAATCGCTCCATGGGTTCTTAGCCTTAGCCTTTCGATCCAAATGTTTAGTCAAAAATTGGGTAAAGGTTAGAATTTCCTGGATAACATCCTTACTATAAAACTTATGTCAATGACCTTTTCAATGTCGGATTGATGTTAATTTTCGGATTACTATTTAGGACACTAAGTCTTTAATCCACATTTGTAGTCAAAAGTTGGAAGGTAATTGTGATGTTGATATGTGATTGCGATGTTTTGTTTTCTTTTTCCACAGACAGTTGGGTTTGACCTTTGCATACGAATTGAATATTGCATTATTTGCAATAAAAACGGGTATCGAAATGTCGCTTTCTACTAACAGTAACAGTACTCGGTACTCGAGTATAAATTGTACATAACTAGGGGTTTTATTACGTATCTCATATGACACTAATTGTATTATTGAACCGTGTATCTGCTTTTATGCGTGTTATGCATTTAAAACTTAAGATTAATTTATGTTCTATACTTTTAGTGATTTCAGAATATCAATAAAATATTTACTCAATATTTTGTTTATAAATTTGTATTCCTTTTCGTCATATTCTTCATTAGCATATTTAATAGTAAAATTATTTGAGTCTTCAATGTCGTAATGACCCAATTTGACGCGAGTTTGCGAGAGAAGATTTATTGAAAGTCTAAGAAATCAATAATTTTTCACTATTTCAATTATATACATTTTTATAATGTAACAAGTAATAGCAAATAAGCACGCAGTCCAGACGGTAAGTGATCAATGCAGACAATAAACATCTGTAACCAACTCTATATTGAACAGGAAACTCGCACGCAATTTATCACAATGGGTCGCTACTGACGAGGATGAAGATGGGTTGCCTGTACCATACGTGGTATTTTGCAGCATGGCAGTCGTGTAGAACAATCTAGTTTCCTTCAGAATTATTTGGAAAGGGGGTGTTAATTGTAAAGTATGTATAAAAATCGGTCATTTCAGTAACTAATAATAATAATTTCAGGAATGAATAAAAATTGATTCATGATCAAATAAATGAGTTTTAACAAACTTTTTTATGCTCAACACTTTCCCACGGATTACAAAACTGCTGTGTTGTGCGGCGAAACGCGCTTGTAGCTTGTACACACCTGTGTACAAATCTGTATAGATTACGGGCGAAAAAAGTTCTGTGTTTACGTCGGTGCTAAAAGACTGCGGGTGGATATTACGTCTGTGTATTCGTCGAGGTCGTTGCGGGAGGCGGTACTAAACTGGAGCACATTTGTCTAGACTGAAGATGCGCCAACAATTCACAGAAATTAATAGAAAACAGAATACACAAAATATCTACCCGCAGACTTGTAGAGCCGACGTAAAAAGTAATGATGCCACTCGATAGGTTACTATCGATAATGTGGCAATAGTGAGAATATCAATAGAACTATCGATAGTATCGAAAATATCAATACTATCGATAGTATAAATTATGGTAATAATATTGGTTATCTGCAATAGTATCGATAGTATTTTCGTTCCTGACTACTTAAATACCAATACTATCGATAATATTGGACTATCGATAGTTATGTATTCTGTAATAGTATCGGTAGTATTATCAGCATTTAACAAGGAATATCTACAAACTGAGTATGAAGTCATGGTCAATCAGTGGTAAGTGGTATGGAAAAACAAACAACTATCGATAGTATAATACTATCAATAGTATCTATAGCTTAGCGACTATCAAAGGTAAGTACTATCGATAGTATCGATACTATTGAAGATCATAATAGTATTACTATATTTTATACTAGTGATACAATCGATAGTATTGATATTAGCGATACTATCGATATCCTGATTTTCGAGGTCAAATATCGATAGCGTACCTATCGATAGTTCGGCATCACTAATAAAAAGCAATACACTTTAGTTCACTCGTAATCCCTACTGATTTGTACCATACTGTTTTTTTGTATAGCTGGAGCACTGAGCTAAAATGGCGCTTTACTATTATTGGCTTTCCAGTGGCTTTAACTGGGCCATTCTACTATTTATATATTTCCTTTTGTACTCCTACCCAAAGGTTTTCCATAGGAGATAGCCGTTTAGCGATAAAACTACCTTTTGCCGAAATCGTATCAATAATATAAAGTTCTAATCTGGTACACAAAGAGTGTACCGTAGTGCAAGTATTGTATTGCGAAGTAAAAGTACTGAAAGTAATATTAATAATGAAGCGTTACATTTCTATGAATTTTGTACACACTCTAGGAATATTACTGTTATGTATTTAGAAAAGGTAATTAAAACACATTTATTAAATATATCATTTATTATTCTCGTACATGAATCATATCAGTCATTGCGACAACACGGCGTGCCTTACGTTTGAAAATAAATCCGCTCTGTCATGATATGTTCCCGGCTGGCTCTTTCGATTGTCGGAGTACAATTACTGTGTAAATACTATGCGACCATATTTATACTCTGGAAAGCTCATGCGTTGCGAATCTGTTGCGATTCAATTATGCAAAGACATGTAATCTGGGGATTACACAAATTATAAATAACGAGTGCAGACAAGTGGCCATCTTGCAAAGTAAACTAGGAAAGTAAACAACACTGAAGTGGTCGGTGTCCGGTGTCCGGCGCCTGCCGAACGTCGCATACTTCAGCTACGAAACAAAACGAATCGAAGACGATAGCTGTGGGAACAATCATGCGTCGAGTTGTCGATCACTTGGTTCATGTTGCAATATAATAATAAAGTAGCGGACATTTCATATAATTTGATATTAGGTAATAAAGATAATAAATTCTCTCTAATATAAAATAAAATCTACGCCTAGGCAAAATAAGTGATCTAATAAAGTGTTACATAAACTGTATAAGGAAAATAATATTTGGTTAATCGCTTATAACACCTCCACCGCGAGCGCAGCAGACATCGCGCGGGCGCGCGCTCGGCGCTACGCTACCGCGATAACAACCGCCAAGTAAAAATAAGTGTAAAAAATAATTCACGATCACATGAACACGTCAGATAAACAAGATAAATATAACAACTTCATAATACAAGTACAAGTAGTGAACAGACAAAATTGGACGCAAGATAATAATACAAGGATATGCGTTTACAACCAATACTATAATATAATAATATTTATTATGTCGAAAACAACGTCGCGTCGGGGCGGCGCGACATCAACAGTGACTAGATACAAACGATACATAGACGATGTCTGCTGCTAAGCTACCGAAGAAAAATAATACTCGAAAAAAGAATACACTAACGCTAAACGGTAAGTCCATCGTTTAAGTACACGAAGAATGATCTACTATAAAAGCTAACAGGTAATAATAACATTATTCTAAAAACAATAAATGCAAGGCCGTGGTCCTCGGGCGGCGGCGCGGACCGCTACGTCGCAAATCATTCACTACTCTCCTCGAAGCGCGGACTACTACAAGTACCACTACACTACTCGCTCGCTACGTGGAACGGTTGCACTAGCCTAGGGCCCTAGGGCGGAACGACTACGTCATCGACCGGTCTCACGCAATCTCATCACGGGAAGCTGCGGACGCCAACTGACACAAACGATAAAACATCAACATTCTCAACAATAATCTTCCGTAAAGTTCCTCTCGCCGGTCGGTCGCCGGTCGACCCTCGTGAGCAAATTTTGAGCAGCCGCGTGCGGCTGTATTTTCTTTCATAAAGAAAATTTATAAAAAGTCAAACGATAAGTCGTTTACGAGGAGGGAATGAGAAACGTGGGGGGGTCGACCGGGCCTCGGACGAGAAGTGGACGCGTGGCGTCGCCACGGGACGGCAGAGGGCGCTGGACGGCCGCGGCGCGGCGCCGCTGCGGTCGCAGCAGTACGTCAACGAAAACGGTACGGAAACGCTACGAATACAACTAGAACAAGATGGACGAAAGTAGTCGGCGGAGGGCCACAACAACGCAACGAACGTATCGACTACGGAACAGATTACATAGTCTTGCGCACACAATGGATGGACATCGATGAGTAAAATTTAGATTCTCTTCTTGGACGTACTAAACATTCGTATCGAGTAGAGGATTCTTTAATATGTACATATATACGAATCGAACGATTTCACTTTTTAAACGTGTATATAATAAAAAATAACGTTGCACGGTTTCCTCTTCCTGCTCAACCGTCGGCATAACAATAAATAGTAAAATTTGCATCTCGCGCTTGGCGAGGGGTGGCGCGGGGCGCGGGGCGCGGGGGCGCCGGCCGGGCGCATTACAAAAATATTTGATTAAAAATAAATACAATCATCTCAGTCGTGCAACACATAAATAACGGCGCTTCAACAACAACGGGTAGGTCGGAGCGGGCGCGGGCGTCGGGTCGGTCGGGGCCGCGCGCGCACAGTCACACATCGTCCGTCCGCGAGCGGGGCTCGCACGCTACACTTTTCTCTTTATCTTATAAAAACGTATAAATAATTCAGTTAGTTTCCTATATAAGAACGATTACAAAAGGAGTCCATCAGTTCAGCGGGGGCTGGGCGCGGGGCGCAGCAGCGCGCGCAGGGCGGCGGCCGCGGCCTTCAGCGCCAGCACCAGTCGCTAGAAGTCGCGGCCGCGCGCGCGCGACGCGCCCGCCGCCTTCGGCACGCGCCGCGTGCGCATCTCGCGGTCCACCTGCGTCAAAACATCATGAAAACTCATGAAACTAATCAATCTCAAATTGCTTTTCTTATAAATGTACACACAACTTTGTAAAATCAGTAGAGCTTGCCCGAATCCAAACAAGCTGTGAAGTTGGTCTCATTATTAATAGACTAGAAACGCTACTTTTACTACTACTACATTTTGGATTCATTTTACATGATATACTAGGTCTTCGGGCCTTACCTCTATACATCAGGACATATCGCTTCTTTGCTTCAATAACATAAATTATTTTACTTAATTGTGATTTTTTTACGTTTATTGTAGATTACGTACAAAAATTTAACACCTTAGCTATCTCAAATCAAACACGGAGATTTCAATTATCAAATAAAATAAAAACTTGAGTTTTCAAACTTGTCACGTTATTGAAGCAAAGCGATATATACCATACCAACCAACATAAAACCATTATACCCCAGAAAATATATGGACTGCATAGTGATTTAAAAAAGAAACATTGACTATTCCTTGATATAAAAAGATAGAAAAAAAATAGGAAAATTTGCTTCAATAGACACATGGCTATAATCGTTCATAATTTCTAATAAACCTTTTGAAAGATCATAGATTGACGGTTTGCTAATTAGGTACGGTTAATGCACACATGTCTAACGACAAAGGTGCTAATATTGATTGACCTGATTCGTGCCACAGACAAGAGCAGCGTAAGAAAGCCTCGCTCACCTCGAGCTCCTCGAGGCGCTGCGTGAGCGTGAGCTTCTGCTGCACGGCCAGCCGCAGCAGCTGGTTGAGCGTCTTCTTCTCCTCCTCCGCGCCCGCCAGCGCCTGCGTCAGCTCGTCCACCTGCGTCACGTACTCCTCGCACCGCGCCGCGAACATCGCGCGCAGACCTGATAAAACACACGTTTACTTTGCCTCAGCCTCCTTTACATAATTAACACTTTCCCTGTGGCGTCCAACACTGCTGTGTATTACTTGGCACAACGCGCTTGCGGTTCGTGCATACCTGTCATGTACGTACAAATTTGTATGTGTTACGGGTGAACACGAGTGCTGTGCTTATGTCGGCGCTACAAGACTGGGACGTTACGTCTGTGTATTCTTAGACGCTACACAGATGCTAAAACATACATTTCTATGTATTGTGGGCGCACCTCCAGTCTAGTGAAAACAGGTCCAGTTTAATCCACCTCCCGCAATACTAACTCGTTGTAATATATGAGCGCCGCAGTCAGTGTTACACAAACAAACAAACAAACAAACGGGCAATGTTTCACTTTTATATTACAAAAAAGATAAAGTTGAAATAATACTAACTGGAGAAGGTGGCCGCGTCCTCCTTGAGCAGCCGGAGCTCGTTCCTCAGCTTGAGCATGGTCTCGGTGACGATGGTCTTCTCGGTCTCGTACTTGGACTTGAGGTTGGCGAGCGCCACCTCCGCCGTGTTCTTGTTGGACTTGAGCACCGTGCGCAGCGTCGCGATCTGCTCGCGCTTCGTCGACAGCAGTGACTTCAGCTTGATCACCTGCTCCTGCAGCTCGACCAGCTCCGCGCCGCGCTCCTCCGACTCCATCGCTGATTCATTTAAAATTAAATATTTTATTTAATTGTGGCGGTGCCGCCGCTCTGGGCGAGCTCTAACGGCTCTACCACCTTAATAATAACCAATAATCTCCAAATGTCTCCTCTGCGCTTATTAATTAAAATCTACGTCAATTAATTATTATGAGTGATTCATATGTATGTAAAGTTGATAACTATACTATAATAGTGAAATTATTCTTATTAAATTAATTATGGCTACCAAAGCTTATGAAATTGTAATTTTGTTAATATGTTTCAATATACCTAGAGCCAAGTACTTGAAACTAAAACTAAAAAACTAAAATATCTATATTCCAGCTTAATAAATTTCCGCTTACATAAATCCATACCAATATCCCGTATCCCACGATTCTTGATACTATGTCATAATATATATTGTAACATTATCATACAAGTGACAACACAGGATTTGCACGATTCTTTAATGACATTAGATATATTTCTGGATTTCTTATTTTGTGTGAAATTGCTTTTCTTAAAGTAAAAGCTCCTTCCTTGCAACACCGCGTCCTTCCAAACGGCGTGAAGATTGACGTCACATCTGATTGAATTAGATTTTCTTGCGAAGTTGATAGCAACCTTTTGGCCACTCTTGTAAGGAACAGTGTTGCCAGTCACAGTAGTCATAGGGATGTTTTCACCCTGTCTTATAATTTTCATATTATCATTGTTGATACTGTTTGGTGTAATCTGAGATATACTTTCGAAGTAGGTAGTTATTTCTTTAACTGTGCGCCCGGTACAGATTTCTTTGATATCAGTCGGATGGTTCACTTCAAAAGTTTTTATAAAATCGTGCAACTTTCTTTTCGTGTCAACTAATTTAATTTTTGAGTTACATTGATCTTTTATATTCTTTATGGACTTGTTAAATATTTGCTTAGGCTTTAATATGGAACATTGGGAACGGATGGGTTCTGGGAATCAAATAATTAGTTGTTACTAAATATAATATTAGTGGGTAGAAAACAAATAGTTAAAACATATTATATAATATAATATATAATATAATATATAAACTGAGTCATCATATCTTGTATGTTCAATCATGTTTTGTATGCTAACACTATTTCTCGTTTATTTGTGTAAGGGTGTGTGTGTGGGACAGGAAGAGAACGAGAACAAGAAGGAAAAGACGAGTAACGGAGAGAGAGGAGAGAAAACGTTGTGTCAGATAGAACAGGTGAAATTGTGTGTTTTAGAAAGAGAGAAAGACAGGAAGAGACAAAGTGGGGAGTATATGTCTGAGAGAAAGAAAAGGAGAGTGAGAGGGGGGATATGTGTACGTCTAAGAGGGAAAGGGAGAGGGGGAGTGAGTTCATGTGTGTGTGTGGGTACGTACCCTGCGGCGGCTGCGGCTGGCGCAGGCGCGAGTCGAGCGCGGTGTCGAGCGCGGCGCGCAGGTGCGTGAGCTGGTCCAGCAGCGTGTCGGCGGAGCGCGCCACGCCCGCCGCCGCGCGCAGCCCCTCCAGCTCGCCCGCCGCCAGCGCCAGCGCCTCCTCCTCCACCGACCGCCCGTCCGCGCCCGCGCCTGCCATATCCGTACATCATCGTTAATCCATTACTTTTGTATCACTGGCCACGGTCTTTTCTCATGCATACATGACTTGGAAAATAAAACCTGCCAGGAACTTGAACCCTATGTGTGAAACGCCGAATCTTCACTATTAAGTTATCACTTCTAATACATGTTAAACTTTATTTGTTATCAATTTCAAGTAACTATTTATTTAACTTTTAAACTCAAAAATGCATAACATCGGGCTTTTGAAAATAAGGTGCAAAGGGAGCTCTCCGTCAAAGTATTCCTCTACTTAATAGTGGATTTCTTAGTTGTGTGTAGTGTGTGTCGTGTGTGGGCGTGTGCGTGTGCGTGTTACCGTCAGCCTGGCCGGCGTGCTCCAGCAGCAGGCGCTCGGGCTGCGTGCCGTTGACGGCGCACACGTGGTGGTACAGCTGCGCCAGCGTCTCCGCCGCCGACGTCAGCGCCGGCGCCGCCGCCGACAGCGCGCGCCCCGCACCTGCACATACATTACAACATTTGTAGCCTGTGACACGTGTGTATATTATTTACTATCAACAAAATTAAGTAATATCTTCTACGGTTATTTTTAATATGTCGTACGGTTTTATGCTTCGAAAAATACATTAGGCAACCATTTTCAGTTGTTATAGATAAATCAACTTTATTGAACGTTGTTAGAGGCAATTTGAGAAATCTGATAGACGGGTGTTTGTTATACCGAAAGCGGTCAAATGTGCTGGAAACATTATACAGTGGATTAATTAACAATATCTCTAAAAGTAAGGTAATTTTTCTTCAGAAAAGTGAACACATTATATATTCAAAGCGATAAATAATTGCGATTAAAGATGATCGCTAGGATGTGAGCGCGCGCAGAGTACCTCCGGCGAGCGTGCGCAGCAGGTCGGCGTCGGCCTGCAGCGCGGCGCAGCGCAGCTCGGCCTCGGCCACGCGGTCGGAGAGCGCGGCCAGCGCCTGGCGCTGCAGCGCGGCGGCCGAGCCCTCGGGCGCG
>DWON01005051.1:0-15411 GCA_018251015.1 Phocides pigmalion okeechobee | reverse complement strand
ACGTAGAGGAAATCTGTGCTCACACAGCATGGTTGCAACTCTCTGCACGAGATATGAACCAGCCCTCTTGTCACCAGTCGCGTCGTACAAACGTAGGAGTAATTGTTTCAAACATTTGAATGAAACTGATGTAGATCATTTTGAATACACATTAAATGAAATAGATATATACTGAAATTCTAATAAACTGATACATATTCGGAAAATATTTTACAAAAAAGTAAGTTTTCTACACATTTTTCACGCTTTCACAGACGCAATCCTCATGTGTCACTCTTAGTAGCGCGGTTCAAGAGCGACAGTGAAGTGGACTCTACATTTAAATTTAAGCCCCAGTAAACATTTGAAGTTTGCGAGTTATTACCAAAAATAATACTATGTGTTACTGACCATCATAAGTGGGATTTATTGACCACCCCCCCCCCCCCCCGCAGTTAAGTATAAGCTAATAATTTGAGAAACATACATATATTTTGTAATATTTACTATTCGATAGGTATGTTGTTATATTTGATTAAACTTTAATCCGCTTTCAAAAAAGAGAAATGTATTTGCGAAATAAAAGACAGAGGCATTTAGAATGTTGTCTTGAAATTTAGAGGAAAAACTAGTTCATGTTTGTATATGTCATTTTTTTAACATGTACATTTTTGAAGCATACATATTTTTATACGTTTGCACTTCTATAGCAAAACTATAACTACGCTAATGATGAGTGTCGAGAACTTACACAATTACTGATACGCGGACATCAAAACTCAGGACAGACATCAAATATTATGATTACTCAAAAGTATAAAATTCCAGTATTTATATCATTCCTATCTAGCTGCCATAGTTAAGAACTATGGAACACTGAATGCATAAAATTATGTTTTAATAACTGTCAGTCGTTTTAATGTTAGATAAACTGTTTATCCCAGTAAAAGGGTGTTTTGAATAATTATAGCACCCATTACACTAAAGATTATGCTAAAACTCAGAGGAAGTAAGAATAAACTGTATCTTATTGCCGTACCCATGTCTTTGTCCGTATTTTTTTTACACTTTGGTTTTCAATATATTTTTTAACAATAAAATAAAACTATAATAAAAACAATAGTCTTCATTGAATTTAAACGATCATCATTTTTTTAAGTTGTTTGCTTATTAGTAATTATTATCACTAAGTTTTACGGTGAAGGAAACTATCATGAGGAACAATCGCATAAGTGTTCTGTATAAAGTTCTCAAAAGTGTGTAAATTACTTATCTATACTGGGATAGTATAGTGGACTGTGGCCTAATCCTTCTTATTCTGAGAGGAGATCCGTTCCCAGCAGTTGGACAGTTAAGTGTTGATGACGATAATACAACTAAACAAATTGTAGTGGCTTCATTAATTTAGAGTCTAATGTTATACAGATTATAGTTACAGAGAGATAAAAATTTTAAAACATCAAAAATTAAGAAACGTACACTACAATCTTATTTATATGTACGTATTGATTATCGTTTTTCTCCTTCTCCAGCTAATTTGCTTAGACGCGAAGAACTTGAGACATTAAGTAATCAAATGTATCATTAGAACCTATAGTGAGGTAGTGCTGATGAGTGCGTAAGATTCAAACGATTTTCAGCCTTATGTCTCTAATATTAAGGATCTCGTGCAAAGCTTATTAATTTGAAATGGTGAACTAGATGCCATAGCAAGTCGTTGCTTAACCTGCATTATCAATCTGCGCAGGCGCCTCACAGAAGTGAATCTCTTAATAGAATGTAATTAAGCGATGATATGTTGAGAAGCAAAAAATAGATGCATGAATTATGTAGAGCCACTTGGGTGAACGATGAAAACGTATAAACTATTTTAAGATAATATAATCGAAAAATATGTAGGTGGGTACTGCTAATGTACCACTTTAAAGTAGTGGTAAGATTTTGATCTGTTACATATGAGTTCCGGGGTTTGAATCTCTGGCTATCATCTCTGATTATTACATGCATATACAGATTTCCTCATTACAGTTCCTTCACCGTTAAAGTACGCGATAATTAATTTCTAATACGCCCGTTACTTCGAATAACCAAAGATGTATGGCAAGGTATGTATAACTAACGTCAAAAAGACAGGATGGTCAGAATCAGGTTGTTACTTGTAAATTAGAACGTCTGCCAAGTCGTAAGGTGTAGTATCAACTACGTAGGTCCTCTGGGTGATGTCAGTCCTGGTAAAGTAGCAGGTAGTCTGTACGCTTGCACTCTGCTCTTATATAAAAAATAAAAAAGGGCAGTAATGGTAGTCGTAGTAGGGAGAACCTACAAGATTATCCAGAGAGGTACTACCAGCTCTAACCCAGATTTGATCCAAATGACGGACTATATAACCAATCTAACTTTGAGACTTGTGCCTAACGACGAAACAAATTAAATCTACATTAATCAACCCGAATAAATCTACCCAAAATTCAAAGAAAGAACTTAAAAAGGAAATGCAACAAAAGAATCAAGAATAAAAATGATATCACAAGCAAAACTTAGTCTCGGCAAATTCGGTTTCTACAAAAGTAAAATCTAAAATTAAGTTCAGTCCAAAACTTTGTCCTATCAGTTTCAGGTAGTGGTCAAAGCAGATCTTGTCTAAAAATGTTGGCACTACGCCAAGACTATTCTAGTACCTACGTCTATAAAAGTTTTAAACAAGCATTGTGTAGGTAATAACATAAAAATGTTTTATTTTACGTTTCATTCATCTTTAAGAAGTTTGCTACAAAGGTAAATGATAAACCTACAATGTCGATTTTTTTAAAACTAATAGATTCTTTCGGTTTTCCTGAAGTTAATTGCTCTAGAAGTAGTCGTGGATCGAAGATCTAACCTATTAGAACTCTATAAATCTATTTGAAGTTGGTTACCGGTGGTATATATTTTATACTTTACATTAGAAATCTTTCAAAACTTCTACGCTTACTTCCTGTTATGTAAAAAGAACAATAATAGAATTTCATAAAGGTGACACTGTCACCTTTCTCTAGCTGTGTTTCAAAATATATCGAAGTAAGCTTAAAATTACTTAATTAATTTAAAAAATATAGTTAGTTCTAGTTAAAATTTCTTTTAAAACAGCAATCTTTAATAACCAAAAATATTTGAATGGCGTTCTCGCCTAAACCTGTAGTGGTTTCTCGTTAACTTCCGACTAACGCTGGTTTTATAAACATAAAATTGTAAATATTTATATGAAGCCCATACGTAAGATCCTATTTTTCTTTTACCTACTTATCGGAATAAACGTATCTTAGAAATTAATAAACGAATTAAAATGGCTAGTTCACAAAATGTGTTGTAATACTAAATAGGGAGCGGAATTTGTTTAGTTTTGCTTAACAATATTCTTTTCTAAGAAACCCAAATAATTTATTCGAAAAAATTTTTATTTAAATTTATTACATTTGAAACATTTCCATTAGTACTTTTAATAACTATTTCTAACATTATACGAGAGAAAATAACCGAATACGTCATAAATTGTTAAAAATGACAAATTGTTAATGTTATTTTAAAGAAGAAATCTATATAAATTCACATTGGTATGGAAACTGCGAACTACACTCTCCAAATAAGGTTACCTGCGCAAAAATATAAAAGAATTGAATTTAGTCTGCCAATTGGTGAAAAGTTTGAAAAGCGCTCGCTCTAATTTTCCATTGCTATTTTAGCTTTCGTTGTTACTGACGGCAAAACTTTATGCAATAAAAGTAAATCATAAATATATCAATATTTTAAATATTACCAATTGTTACGTACAATAACGACTGAACCAATTATTATGACCAAATTATAAATAAGAGTATATAAAAATTAAAATACCCTATTTTTCAATTTTAAAATAACCACAAGGCTTGTATAAAATTTTAAATATCCTAAATCGGGGTGCAAGCGGTAAAGACTCCAATGGAACACTTAATTTTCTATAAAATATCGTGAATATCCTGAATATGTCCAAAAACAATTGTTAGTTACTTAAAACTCGCCTATTTTTTTTCGTATTGGGTATAACTAAAAATATGGGAAGCAACGCTAAAAATGGTTACTATAGCTTTTCCTTTTACCGCATATTACTTTAAAGTGATGGAACTTAGCACGCTTTCTTAAACGTAAACGTATTTATTACTTATATATATACCAGAATTTATTTTTTTAGATAATAAGGTAACATTCTATATTAGAATTTAATTAAGAATGTCCGCCGCTCGCCGCCCGGTATGCGTTTTCCTAGTCGTCAGAAACCCGTTAATACAAAGTGATAGCATTTGTCGTCGGAAAATTAATGGAGTGCTGAACGACTAATAGGTAAGTCGCTTAATTTGTAGCTACACTATTTAGTTTCAATTTTGTTCGAACGAATTTTATGGTGATCTTTTTCAGGCAAAAACGTTAATCGTGAGGTGAAAAGCATTTTTAAAACTTGTCCTTAAAAATTCAATATTTTTATCGACGTTTCTGAAGTTGTAAATATATAAATCAGAAATAATTAAATTAGGAAAAACACAAACATAAGCACCTTAAATTAAAAGCAAAACATATCTACTTACTACATTATACATAAAAACCAGTCTCAAGAAGAGAAAAGTAAATACGTAAATAAAAACCAACCAAAAAAATCCGGAGCAAAAAAATCCAAATCAAAATGTGCACAAAATAAAAATACAGCACTTCACATAAACATAATGTTTCGGCACACCGCACACAAATAAAAAATCTTAAAAGCTCTGAATGTATGCAAAACGCACTTTTACAAACACCAACACTCAACTTTACCCGTTTGCCGCCAACCGCTCCAACTTTTTCTAAATCAGTTCGCGTTAAGAGAAGAGTTCGAAAAAATTCGGAAAAAAAAATTCGCGAATCCCTGCGGACTGAAAGTTTCGCGTCGCGTCGTCGCGCGTGACTCCGGAATTCGAATGAGGAATTTTCGGCTATGATGGGGAAGATGTGCGCATAGCTGTGGCTTAGATGAGACTGTGGCGTGGTATGTACCGCGGCACTCGCACTGTGTGGCCGAAGCCGACTTTCGCCCCGACCGGTCGCCCTACAGCTCAGTCGACCGGTGACGCATCCAGGAACACTGTTAATTCTCTACATTTAACACTATGACTATTTTTCTCTCCCTGTACGCAGCGCTGAATTGCCCTTTTATTCGCTATGATAGCCCGTACACGTTTCGATTATTTGATAACAGAATAATGTGGGTGCGTACTGGTCGCTTGATAAGTCGTCAAGTCGCTAGGGGTAGCAGGCGTAGCGATAATAGTAAACGATTTTGTTGACACAGAAATTTTTGCACGACCGCGCTCCTATTGTTGCGGCGTGAAATAAAATATATTGTTATGTAAATTATTCTAATTGTATTCTTCTATCAAAAGTGCATTGTAACTGTTGAGAATTAGCTGAATAAGGATGTGATATGATAATGCTTAAGGGAGGTTTTTTCGCTTGTAGACAATAAATATTTCATAGGGACATAAATTTAATAAATATTTATTACATAAAATACACTACTCATCAAATTTAATTATAAAGTTAGTTTCTTGTTATTATATTGAATATCCTTAGTTTGGTTAAAACATTTGGCATTAAATGTGTCGTGTACGTGCAAATTCAATTGTTGATAGCAGTGTGTGACGTTTACTCTAACAAAATAAGTTATTTTGGAAGTAATTCTGTTTAATTTACCTACAGCATTCCTTCTAATATAAAGGGAAAATCCATACATTCATGAATTGTGGTTGTTGATAACCTATTGTTATTATTTATCCCACTACACAAATATATTGGAACAAATTGTTATTCTCCTTGATTGAGTAAATACAGTGGAGTGAAGGTTTAATTAAGATGGTGGTACCCCCAATCCAACTATATTTCTATCATCAATGAGTTGATGTTGATGATATCAACTCATTGCTTTTGATATCATCAGCAAGTCATTGCTGTCCCACAGCTGGACAGCTCTCTAGGTTAACCCTCACAATGAGAACTGTTAGTACATAGTTCACCAGTTAGACTAAATGCGGTTTGGTAGACTTCACACACCTCTGACACCTTAAAAGACTCCCAGCCTTGCAGGTGTCTTCACGACATTTTCCTTCACCAAAAGAACATGATAATTAATTTCTATCTCATCAAGATATACTTGTTGATAATGATGACGATGATTATGAACTAATTAAAATAAATCTAAGGTATTGGTGAGGGAGTTGAACCAGAATCTCCGTGTCATAAATCATCATCATTATCAGGACGCTTACATACTTACGCTTACTGAAGGACCTAGACCTCTCCAATAGCACACTACTAAGATTATTCTTCTGCTCTTTGTTTCCAGATGCTGCCAGTCACTTTGTACATAAGTGTATACAAATATCCACTGATAGACATAAACCTGATGATTTCTTCGAGTATAAAGTAACTTTGTTTTTATCTTTAAATATTCTTTTTTAAAACTGCACGCAGTGTTTACCTATAATTGGTTGTGCATTTAGCAATTATGTTCACTTTGGATTTATGATAATGTTAAAAGAAATATTGTAACAACTGTTGGTAAACCTAATAAATAAATAAAACCTCTCCAATATCATACTACTTAGCTTATTCTTCTGCTCTTTGTTTCCAGCTGCTGACATTCAATTTGTATATAAGTGCATCCAAATATCCATTGATAGACAAACCTCTCCAATATCATATCACAGAGCTTATTCTTCCGCTTTTTGTTGCCACCTGCTGCCAGTCACTTTATGTATAAGTTTTTATTTATATAAGAAGAGTAGCAAACGAGCATTCAAACTCCCTGATGTTACGTTGCAGCCCATAGACATCCACGTACAACAAACACAACCGAAATCCTATATGAGCTCGATCGCAGATTTGTTGCTACTCCTGAGGACTAAGATGGTCACCTCGCTTCAAAGTGTAGTCGGCAACCGCACCTCTCCAACAAGTAATGCTTTACGGCGGATTATGAGGGCGGCGGTGGTCGGTCGAACTATAGTTCTCACACCTTTAAAATCCAAATATATCTCTAGTAGCTAAGTATATACATGCAATATTAATATATAGCATCCTTATTGTCACCGCTAACCTAGTTCTCAACTCCAGCTCCAACTAGGAGCGTCAGGAAGTTGCAGGAGCAGGATGTACCGACCGCGACTAACTTCTCAACTGTTCCACTTGCTTATTGGCACATGTTATCTGTTTGTCGAAGTTACACAACATTTCTGAACAATTAAAGTTGAACTGAAATTAATGCCTGAATGAATTGAAACTTATATTACTAAAGTTTAACTGCTATTAGGCTTTAATAGTGGTGTTATCATAATTTTATTTCCATATCCCTATTAGTAAGTGGTTTCCACAGCTCAAATTCAGATTAATGCTTGAATGACCTAAACCATATATTACTAAACCTTAACTGTTATATTAGGTTTTAATAGTCGTGTTATCATAATTTTATTTTTTTAACCTCTATTGGTAAGTGTTTTCTGCTACTCAAATTATATGGACATTTAATAAACTTGAAGTCAGTCGTTACTAATACTGAGTATTAGCAACTAGTATTAGAATTGGAATATCTCTTATTTGTCTCTCCGTCATCACAACCATTAAGCTAAACAGCATTTTCAACTCGTATTATAGGGGGAAAAGGGATATATCGTGATGTTTCCTGACTAAAGTACGAAAGGAAACTCAAGTCGCCTGTTTAAAGAAGCAGGTATAGTATACAGTTCACATCCTAATAAGATTTAGGAGACCTTATACTCATTGAAACAGCAATATAATGATTGGTATTTAAGTTTCTTCATACATTGTCCAGGATAAATAAAACAAGTTATCATTAATTCATCAACCCGGAGCGAGGTCCAGAATACATTGGAAGGTCTTACTCATGTAACCTTGAAAGTATGCCTGAAAATAAACAATGGATAAGATATTTTATTACGTTATTGATCCACGATAAATTATTTTAATGCATCATAAGCATAATGTTTATGTATTTTTTTATCTTCTCTATGGTATCACGCAATTTAATATTAATGTTTATCTTGTGGCATAATGACATCTGCTATCAACTCTATGACAAGTTTCGTGGACATCAAATATTTTTGTCACAATCTGATATATTGATTGATGATAATTACCATAGATATAAGACCGATGGCACCTTGAATCGCTTGCTTCATTGCAACCAAGTAACGATTATAGGTGTAGTTATAAATGTAATATATCCATTTTTTAATGGAAGCACATGTACACTCACATGACACTGAGAAGTCTCTGCAATCAATTGTCATTACACAATACCAGATTACAAAAAATATAAGAATCCTACCAGAGGTTACCAGAAAAGTGCGTTGCTGGTTCTGAGGACGATTAGATTAGTATACAGTGTATTTGCTCTAAATGCATTTAGAACACGAAAAATTACAATACAAATGTTAGCAATTAATATTAACAAAAATGAGAGTTCAAATTCATTATTTTCATATTATAGAAGTAGTGAATACAAACAGGCAAGTATGCAAGCTTGCAATCCAGTAAATATTTAACAAAACCTGTAGACTATGATCATTTATACTAAACCCGAAACAATAGCGATAGTTTGGAGTATTTATTTAATTTGAAACGCACTTTATAATACAAAGAACATTTTCATTAGTTTCACTATTATTTTACATCCTCTGCAAACGATCATATCTTGTCGCTTATCTCATAGCTGTAGAACAAGACGGTAAAGTTATTCCGAAATTTTAAAATTTTGTCGTCTATGTTATAATTCATTGAACTTTCCCTCGAGAAGTCAAAAGCCGTGTTAACATAAAGGTTCTACGAGATTTATACAACTCAAATGAGGTACAATTAACATGACTTTCTAAATATAAACTCATATGGAAATTATAGGACTGTAAATATTTCACATACACTATGCAATTTAAATAAAAAACTATCGATAATAAACATTTAGAGTAAGCCGGCTAAGTAATTTTCATCATTAAGGCCAAGATTCTAGAAAAATATTTACTACAAAAATTAAAAAATGGAAATCGAACTTCAAATTCCAAAACCATTCAAAAACCATAAGCCATTTTTTATTTGTGAAATTTTCCAATCTTTACCAAATTGTTACG
Source organism: Phocides pigmalion okeechobee (assembly GCA_018251015.1). Classification (NCBI taxonomy): domain Eukaryota; kingdom Metazoa; phylum Arthropoda; class Insecta; order Lepidoptera; family Hesperiidae; genus Phocides; species Phocides pigmalion. The sequence continues at coordinate 6,250 of DWON01005051.1, read as the reverse complement.
CTTAAAGTGCTTAAAGGAAAGAGACATATTAACTTAGTTACGTTTATTTAATAGCATTGATTCAAATATAAAGTACATAGAAAAACGTTCAAATACATTTCAAAAAACATTTTCAATAAAAATCCCTTACTTAGTAAATAGTAAACCAACTTTAAATTCGAAAAAAAATTGTAAATTAAATATTGTATACAAAATTATTCATTTAATTTACATTTAATTCAATATAATCAATTATTTTATAATAATAATAATAGGGGAAAGCTATAGTAACTTAGTGTTTTAGTTATTTTAATTTGGTAACATTGATTTACATACAAAGCATAGTAGAGCATTTAAAGATTACGTTTCCCGCACACAATAAAACTATGTCGTTAAATATTCTGTTCGAACAATAAACTACCTGCAATAAATAAAAAATACAAATAACCAATTTTATTACTTCTCAACAATATTAAAAATGCATTCCCATCATACTTATTGTAGCTTATTTTATTTATAATTTGTTTTCGAGTGTAATTTATTCATATATCACAAATCTATGCAAATAGTCAATTTAAACGCTTTAGTACACATGATATTTCTTACGTATGTATTAATGGTAATAATCAATTACAACTTTTCTACTAGATTTCGGCTAGTACAATTTAAGCACAATGTAGAAAGAACAGCGGGGAAGGAGCATGACGACACATGGAAGCGTCATGCCGTTTGTCGTCACGCCACTCAAATCGGTCTTAACGAGGCGTGCAAATAGTTGTATCACATCTAAAATATTACTAGTTAAAGAATATGATAAATATCTTGATTAATATCCGAGATAATCATGCATCTATCAGCTGATCTCGCGAACATCTTACTTGCGGGCAGCTCCTGAGAGCTACCGTTGCAATAAACAGAAATCCGATACGTTGTCTACGACAGCCATTTAAAGTACAAGATCAAGATAAGCATCGTTTGCTTTATTATTTACAGCCTCTTCGGCCGCGCACTACGCCAAAATCTAGCTGTTTTATTTAATTAAAACTCGTTTCATTGCAGAGAAGACTAAACACTCTCGTAAACAATATAGGAAAAAGTAAATTATAAGACGTACAATATAGGACGTATATTACGATTACAAAGTAGAATATAAGACGCACAATGTAAATGTACAACTAACAAATTAGTTTGAATTGTATGTTTTAACCTTAACCATCAATCCATGCAACTTGTTCGAAATATCGGCAATTAAAAATCATGAATCGTGAGTACCAGATACATGGTCAATGTATAAATTTCGTAATTATATCAGTTTAAAATCATATAATAGATTTGTTTTGTCTAAGTACATTTAATACGTTAGAATAACATAATCTTTTTTTTATTGTGAAAGAGTAAGAAAGGGGCATCTAGGCCACCTGATGTTAAGTGGTCACTGCAGCCCATGGGCAACCACGTCCAATCTCAAATAGAACAGAAGTTCTAGTTAAGGATGGACGCGGAAGAATTCCTACTCTTGAGGACTAAGATGGTCGCTTCCAATAATGTGTATCCGGCAAGCACACCTCCACAACCGAAACACAATACACAAAGAACATATTGCTTTACGGTGGGTTATGAAGGTGGCGGTGGTCTGCCCCGGGCGAGCTCTAACGGCTCTACTACCTATAAAATCGTTTTACAAAATACTTTACTGACAATATTTAGCAAAAACTACCTAATAGGCGCGCATAGATACGAAGCTTTTATAGATGAGACCTATAAGCCAACATATTTCATTTAAAATAATTTTTAAAAATATGTATATACTTTACCTTTATCTTATCCAGTAGACCCTACTTAATTACTTGTATACAAATTTATTTACGGAGACGTATTAAAATCTATTTCTTGATTTTGGAAATTGGTTGACAATACCTAATGTTTATTATTTTCATACAATACATATCTTTGCTTATTCTGGTCATATTTTACTATTTATATAAGGAAACTTCCCTATTGTCTATCGCGGGGAAATCTCCGACCAGAATTATATTAGTAAGTTGACTCACATGTTCTTATAAAATTATGGTTCATTTGTAATCTGTTTTCTTATTTTGTCTATGGTTCAGCAACGTTGTATGCTTACAATTTCGATGACAAACCAAATATTTGATCTCTAACTCGCAAATAAATTCAATGTCTACAAACTGCAGATGCAAACCTAACAGCTGCGTTCCAACTAATTCTAAACATCAATTTATTCATTTACCCTTCACGCCCCAAATCATACTGCATATGAAAGGGTTGAATACCGCGTCAATTCATCATAGTGCGACGCAAAACAAATCGATTTCTGATATCGATTCGCACGTGTGATCTATAACATTATCGATTAATGGTATATTGTAACTAGTTATATTCAATTTTATCATTAATGTGAGAGCATAATAAACAAACTTTTAAAATTTTCATATTAATACCTGGTTTATAAATCTTTCCGTACAACAGGAAAAGCCAATGCAAATGTATGAAGAAGTACAAGCCAGTGACACAATTTTACGACTACAAACAATTGGGATTAACTGTCTAAGGTGACATTTCGAACACGAAAGCGCACATGAATATTTACCACCAGTGGTCACCCATCCAATTCCTTGTCACGCCCGACTTTGCTTAACTTTCGGTTGTCAGATTCACACATGCCGTTTGGCTTTGCGTAAGATAATGTTGTTTACATTGTATCAATTCATTTTTTTTTATTTAAATTTTTAAATTTGTTTGTCTGTATGTTCTCACGTCGGTCGTCTGGTCGATCAACTAGTTCGCTATTATCGCGATCCGTAATACTATATTCGCAACGAACTCGCCTGTTCGTGTTTTCGGTGATCTGCACAGTCAATGCCAACACACGATAATGACGTCCATACAACGGCTATCTTCCGTTTAAACACAGCAATTACATGGCACGTAATAAAATAATCTATAATCCAATGGAACAATTTCGAATGATATCCAATAAATGTGATTAAAAAGAATTCGTTCACTAATCACACATTTTTTTCTTTGAATTTGACAATGGACAAGACTTAATCTCATCATCAACCCATTGATATCTTAATCCTGGGCACGGGTTTCCCCTAGACATAGAGAGGATTAAGCACCATGATGCAGTCCACTACAATGCAGTTAACTACGATGCCCAAGTACAGATTGCTAGGCTCCACCCGTTCTGACATCATTATGGAGAACTCTCAGGTATGGAAGTCTGCTCACGTTTTTTTTCTTTACTGTTAGATCAAATGATAAATACACACGTTAATTTCTATTTTTGTTATGTGAAAAGAGCAGCAAACAAGCATGCAAACCACCTGATGTTAAGTAATCGCAGCCCATAGACATCCACGCACTGCCACAAACGACCGAAATCCTATCTGAGCTCCAACGTAGGTACGTTGCTACTACGGTCTGAGATGGTCGCCTCGCTTTAAAGTGTAGCTGGCAACAGGACTTCTCCAACAGAAACACAAGTAATGCTTTACAGCGGATGTAGCGGCGGTGGTTAAAGATGTTAATTTCTAATATGTACATAACTCAAAAAAATCTCAAATGCCAAGGATTCGGGACTCGGAAATATGACATGCGAACTTTACATTCCAATCTAGACCACCAGCCGCGCATTTATATTACTGCCCTTTGAACGTGTTATAGCATAAAAGTGTGATGTGACAACTTGATAAATACCCTCAAATACTTCCCCATTATGATCAAAGACGCAAACCAAATAAATATTTTGCACCTTTACGATATCACGCTAACAAGCAGCCAAATTAAATTGATCGATTTGAATGCGACGTTGTTACTGAAAGAGCTATTCACAATGCGTGGTCGCCTCACAAATTGGTCCCCATCAAAAAAATCGGAAGCCGAAGGGTGAAATAGGAAGTTATACTGGTTTTTATTTCCTCCCCACACTAGTATATCGATTCCCCACCGTTACCGCAACAGCGTGTCACTTTGAAATTTTTGATTGATGTTCTTTCTTTGTTGTTGACAACGGCCAAGTTATCTTTTTGTATAAATTTAACATCGTTGCTCCGCTCATTAAGGGCGAATCCCTTGTACAATAAAAACCTTTATTTTCCAAATTATTCGCGTGTAAAATATAAAAGGAATCGTGAACTTATTCAACGTTCAACAATAGTAATAAACTTTCTCATAGCTCACGCCAGGATTCCACGTAAATGTGCAAAGATATCATAAATAATCGGTAAATTTAAGTAACGTCGAGCAAGGTTGGAATATTGATGGGTGACCGTTGGTGATAAAAATTTCTTGCACGCTTTCGTACTATAGTATACAATGTGGCCCAGAATGTTCTAGGCCCTTTCTGTTGTAGGAAGAGGGTCATGTTCTCCATAGATTATAGTTTTATTTAAGTCTGATTGGTATATTCATTATGACGAACGTAGTAGTATGGCAAACCATGATTTTCAGGAAAGTTTTTTTAAAAATTACATTTTATTACATAACAGATACTCACTGAGCAACTAGTTCTAAATATCGGCAATTAAAAAGCGTTAATCACGAGTACCTATGTATTATGTAGTAAAAAATTTCCACGATGATATTAGTTTGAAATCTTAAATTGAAGAATTAACAAAAAAACAGAGATAAAAACAATCCTGACATAGCTCGAGTATATCTTTGTTTACACAAACGTTGAATAATAACAGAACTAAATAGTACAGACAATGAAACTCGATCTTAATCCTAGATAACATGGCCTGCGATAGGGTCTATTATTCGCCCACCGAAGATAATATCAGAGAGAATAACAGATCACATTGCTTATTGAATCTAATGCATATTAAAATGTTGATTAAAAACGTTGGAATGAATCCCTAAACTGGGAAAGTTTAGGGCGTTCACAGACTGCGCTTGAAAAACGGTAGCGTGTCCGGGAAAGAGGGTTTACTTCGAGGCCCGTATTCCCCCGCCCAAAGAGGCTGGGACTTCCCCGACGATGATCGGTTTTGTTTTTAATGCTTGTAATTAGTATAGAAAAGACTGGTTATTATTTAAAAATAATTATACATCACAAAGACCAAAGAGATTGATGTAACGTGTGGGGTGGCGATTTTTTTTTAAACAAACTGGATATTCCGCTTACTGCTCCAGATTCCGTACAAGCTCCCATTTTACTGCATCTGTTATAAATTTTAAGCATCTTGCTGTAGAAATTGTAGCTATTTTCTAAGTATTAATATAACTTACAGCAAGGCTATTCACAATTCTATGAATGTAATAATAGTGTTTGTGTAAGCGTCATTAAAATGTAACCATGGGGATTGAAATGTAACATTGTAAGACAAATGGCGCGTGTCAAGCTGATTCAGATTCCATATAAAGTTTACTGCAACTATTTTAAGTACTTGCACTACTGTGAAATTTGTATCTATGTTATTTAATATTACCAAAATGTCATTAACAAAACATTTCGGAATTATTTATTAGGAATAGATATATATATCGATATTATAGAACGCCCTAATGGTTTGAGATAAAAGCTACATACATATATGATTGAAAATTACACTGAGAGCGTGATATGTAGAGTACTACGTCTAAGCGACGACTAGTTAGGACGAAGCTAGCTAGTCTAGCTATTTTTACAGCGTTTATTGTAAATATGTACATACGTAGTGTGTGTGGAAGTTATAGCTGTATTAGTTGGTAGGTCGTGGTGACATAATCGTATTATAAAGTAAGTCTATCAATAATTCTGTAAATTAATCATAAAGTAGGTGTTTAAGACTCGAGACTGAGCGGGGTTGAGCCATGTTATCGAAATGTAAAATTGTAATGCCAGTAACATATACTAAGCAGTCAAAAATAAAAAAAAACTCAATTTTTAATGCTTCCAATGTAAACATATAAACACTGGTACATACATAACTGTAATAGATATACCCATTTTATTTGTTATTAACAAAATTCTTACCTTAAGGCAAATAATTTCACTATCTGTAAATGTAACGTACGTGTGGAAATGGCCTACAGGATTGAGATGTAAGCCATGGGATTGAGATGTAAAATTGTAATGCAAGCGGCATGTGCCAAACCGGTCTGGATTCAATGGGAACTTCCTTTTACTGCGTCTATTGTTAACATTTTAATTGGCATTAACGTTGCCGGATTAGCATAAGGCAGGGGTCACAATCCGAATGTTGCAACGTGACTGCTACTGGCAAGTCAAAGTCCGGGGTTCAAATTTAATTTTATATACTTA
>DWON01005050.1:0-15413 GCA_018251015.1 Phocides pigmalion okeechobee | reverse complement strand
ACTCCCTTTAAATTAAATAAAAAATTAAAACTGTATATAATATAAGCCTAACCTGAACAATCGTTTATTACTATTATTATTATATTTCGTTTTAAGATTTTGATTATTGTAATTAAAATGTAAATATATATAATCTGTAAATAATAATAATAATAATGTAATAATAATAAATATATAATATGTTTTCTCTATACGTTTTTGCATGGATGAGAAACAAACGACTCCAAAATATTTCAAAATTTCATTAAAGATGTTATACGACAATTTTCAGTCTTTGTATTTAATCAGGTAGGTTCAAATAATATCTCCATATGTTTCCACTTTCAAGAAACGACACCACAATGAAAGTTGTTTAGAAAAGTCATTTCTTTTGAAAATTAACCCTTCGCAAGTAATAATGTCGTTACCCCAACCGAACCGCATACAAGTGTCGTATATTGCAATGTTAAAGAGATCTAAGAAAATGAGTTGGGGGTGAAAATTGGCCACCAAAAGACCATTCGGTCGGTCGGGGGTGAAAGTGTAAGGCAATCACGGTCCCATATGGACACAAATTACTTCTGCTATGTGTTATATCCAGTGCGATGACAACTAGAATAGGGTGGCTCATTCGATGTGGTTGACTTATAGTTATTACAAGTTACAAAACAAACATTTTATTTTGTTGCTTTTTATTCTTATGTTGTTTAAAATTAGAATGTAATGTGTAATTTAATAATTAAGTGGAACTTAATTAGCTCCATTGTTTTTTTTATGTGAGAAGAGTAGGTAAAGAGCATGTAAATCACCTGATGTTAAGTAGTCGCAGTCCGTAGACGTCCACTTACAGCCACAAATACGACAGATATACTGTCTGAGCTCGAATGTCGACACGTCGCTACTCTTGAAGACTAAGATGGTCGCCTCGCTTCAAAGTATATCCGGCAACCGCACCTCTCCAACCGAAACACAAGTAATGTTTTACAGCGGATTATGAGGGCAGCGGTGGTACCTCCCCGGTCGAACTGTGGTTCTCCCAGCTTCAACTAATGGATATATACTAATGTTTTCTAAACGAAAACGGTTTATATCATCTTAAATGAGCACTGGCACGTATAAACAATTGTAATCGACTAATACAAAAAGAGTTGTATATTATGTAAAAAAGAATTAAAGTTGGTTACCCATATACATGGCAAGAGCGGTGACTCTTTTATTTATACCATAAGAATATCAAATGACCATCAGGTAACTTGCACGCTTGTATGCTACTCTTTTTACATAAAAATAGGAATTGTGTTGGTGTCTATGCAGGAGAAACACAAACAGTTGTAATTTTTTTGATACAATTGATGATGAAAGCAAGAAAACGTATAGATATTTGTTATTATTATTGTAGCGTAGGTATTGTTGTACTTGTTATTCGTATCTACATCCTAATACACTTAATATAAATTTGAATCTAGATTCAAATAGAAATGAGTCAGAAAAATTACAGGTATTTTTATTACTTCATTTCTCTTTACGAATAAAAGTGTAGTATTAGGTTTTAGCTTATTTTTGAAATACGCATAACCCAAAAACAGAGTACAGCATAGCAGCCGTCTGCTCAAATATAAAATAAATTGTATCTGACGTATGTCGTTTTATTCCGCGCTGGAGATTAGGGTAGCGTAAACGATGCCATTCTGTACATTTTCAATTTGCATAAATATTAGTGGGAGCTGTAATGTCATAAATATATTAGTGCGGTGATACACATTTTATGGCGATTACAAAATTACACCCGCGATCCGTTTGGGGGCGGAGAATACATTATATCTGCAGGAGTTTGCCCTCCTGACTTCGCGTTCTTTATAGACATTAAATCTGTTGTAGATAACGCTATGAGGAAGCAAATGTTTTCGTTTTAATAAAAAATATATTTATTTTGAAGAAATTAACATATGATTCAATTGGATGATTGGACTATCACAGATCCTTTTTACAGACTTCGAAAATAAGAAGGATATATGTATATTAGTGTCCTAAGTGTTTGTACATCGATTACTCCGGTATGTCAAAATCAATTTGTGTTATCCTGATCGAAAGTGGTTATTGTCGATCGTAACTTTAAAGTTTTTTTATGTGAGGAGAACAGCAAACGAGCATGAATATTCTTTAGGTCTACATAAAATGTAATATGTTCATTTTCACTTTAAAATATTTCAGGATTCTTATCATAAAACAATGTCCGGTCATCTCAAGATAGGTAGAAGACTTGTGGAAATTGCGTGATTAAGCATACACTTTATGAAACATGTTACTAAGTTTAGAAAATTTATAATTAGTCCGTCTCAACGATTTTGAGAATGTAGAGTCGTTGATTAATCTGGTCATCTCAGGACAGCTACGAGAATGAAACATGATACTATGTTTAGAAAATACATCATTAAATATTTTCAACCGTTTTATGAAAATAGTTAGTCAAAATATCTGGTAATTCCAAAAGAGGTACAAGAATGGAATACGTTACACCATTTAGTTATTTTTATAATGTACAGTGGTTCAGTAATATTAAATATCCGGTGAATATACTTTATATATTCATAAAGTATATTAACCGTTCGGTCATTATTAAAGTTTAGAGTAAGTGGTATTCGATCCTACGGCAGTTAATTTCAAGTAGGTAACGTTCTGTTTCTGGTTTGGATAACATGTCATGAAAAAAGTTTTCGAATAGGTCTGAGATTAGTTATTGTGAAGTACTCAAACATACAATCATTTACAAAACTTCTTCCATGTAATCGAACTGATGATATGTCGAATTATACATCATTTAATTTTTTTGTTTTCTTCATACCAAAATACGACTTTTTATGCAGATTATGTTTTATCAACATGAAAAGTAAAATACAGGTAATGTAGTCAAAACCTGTTTACTTTTGTATTCTGAATATATAATCCTGTAATAGTATTCCGTATAAACATGATAAATATAGGCTTGATGGGTAACATAAGCCAGAATATTCAGGAATTGTTGTGAAGTCATAACATCGTAATTAAAGGAGATATATCGCGAGCGTCATCCTCCATTGTCACGCGTAACATAATATATCACGTGTCAGCGTCACTGCCGCGTCAGTTTTACAATTCTAATGAAGCTTTTGTGTGACTGATCCACGCATAGACCTATAGAGGCCGTAAACGATCCAAAAAGTTAAGCAATGTCGGGCGCTGTCGACATATGGATGGGTGACCGTCAGGGACAAATTCTTTATGCTTATCCGGGCTTCTGAGGGCATGTTAAGAACTAGGTGACTTTTGTTATAGATGGAATTGAAGCGGCGTGGAGTGTACACCTGATTTACCCCAGCTCCGCGACTTTTTCATAGAAGTGGGACATTAACAAGGACTGCAAGCAATTTATCGCGCTGTGAGATCTAGACGTCGCGCTTATTTACAATAAGGATATAATGCCCATATGATCAGCAGAGGGCACAGTGGAGGCTCCGACTCACAAGCTATTGAATTCGAGTTTTTGACCGTTTGTTTGTGTTTTAATGGAGTCTCTAAACGTTCATTTGAAGATGACAATTTATTATGGCCGCAAGATGTCATTATTTCGTGTGCGACAAGCTCTGGAGTTACATGCAGCTGAGAGAAGCCTAAAGACCGTAGCACTACGCACACCCTAGTATATTCCTTTGAAGATTTCAGCATTTCAGTATACACTATGTTGTACCATGCTTCAGAGGAGGTTTATTAAGTAAGAACCTCACAAAAATCTACGTATCTTATAAAGATTGCCTTTCCATACAAAGGGGACTGAATTGTACAATAAATATTACTTTCTATTAAAATCAATGTATCTGTGGTTAGATTTACATAGGACTTTAATTCTATTTCAAGTCTGTATCTTTAATGTGACTACTGTGAATATCAAGTGTCACTGAAAACTTGATTTTCGTTTAGTTAAATCGTATAGTATAATTTGTTCAATAGATTTTGTTCGCTGGTGATTTATAATCAAATGCGTTTTGTGCGTCAATTATCTATCTATACGTGATATTATTTAATAAATTCTCAGATGTAAAAAAGTTTAATACATTGGGCATAACAGAAAAACTTACGTCAGAAGTCAAAGATCTTTGCCAGATTATCATAACCGCCCTATGAGTCATAAATTACAGTGACAATGGTGTATTTTATGTAATAGCGGCAAAGCATTGTCACAAAGGGGCACTATCATTGTGTTTGTGTTTACGTATGTTACACATTGTGCAGTATTTGGCTATCATGGGCTATTATGTCGCTATTTGTTCTAGATGTATTGTAGCGAGGGCGAGTGAGTAGCGCTCAGACAACAATTTGTCATAAAATAAAAAGATTTATTACCTCGACGCCGATGTACACATTTTATAAAATATGTGCTGCTTTACCAACCGTTATTCTGCCCTTTTATGGCGACAAATAAAAGGGAATAAACGAAAAGTAATATTATACAGACGCTATGGACATTGTTTTTGAATTATATTGTGGCGGAGCTAATAAAACAGCCCGACATTGCCTACACATAAAAATCATTGACGACTTGAGTAAAGATTTGTTGAAATAGCTACGTTTCTGTGGTAGTGATTCTTACATTCATAACTGTAATACTTTAATTAGGTGTTCTTATTCAAAAAGCCATAATATGTCGTAAGATCTGAAATCACAACGGGAGGTTAGCTAGCAACTATGTATTATAAGGAATTATTGTGCGAATTAATTTCCGAGTTAATAACTGAAAGTAAATCAGGTAATCGGAGCCCAATTTTCGTGATAAATCGCTGTCCAAATGATGATCATTACTTTCTTAACTATTATAGCAGTCAGTGATTCCGTAATATATCTGGGAATGGGGTCATTTATCATAAGAAACTGGGCTGAGGGTGGAGAGAGGCTGACCACTAACGGGGTGTCGCGACAGATGGGAGCGCAAGGGTTAGCCCATATGTCCGCTACTATCAATCACTGGGTCTGTAAATATTGTGTGTTTGTACCATTGACTTATTGTCAATAAAGTCAGCTCACGCTGTGCCACCGTTAGCCTTTTGTGGATGCGTCCGAGAATAATCAACATCAATTATTTGTCAGCTTTGCTGTTGGAATCGGAGTGGAATTTCTGTGAACAGTGCTAAGTAAGTGCATTCTAATCTTATCTAACTTAGTCACGTGTGGGAATTTTCGCAAATCTACATAGGTGTGCATGATATTATTTTATAATGATTTATTATTTATTTTACAATCACAATTAATATTCCGTTTAATAAATAAAACCAGCTAATAAAGTCCTCACTCATAATTTCTTAGTTACACCAACCAAAAAGAAAAATAAAATATGGAATGCATAATAAAGTTTTACTTTACGTTTTTTTCGGGTTTCCTTATGTACCAAAATATTATGCAGTTTCTGTTACAAATCCCGATAAAACAACTGCGAAAATTTGATAAAAAGATAATTATGAACAAATACAAACATATTACAAAACCCTTCAGTGAAAAAACTGAAGATTATCCCACTTATCTTAATTAGAGATCACAAAAAACGTTTACCGCCTAATTTATCAAGTGCATTCTTTGCAAATGCGTCGTATACTCCATCTTCTGATTTGTTATAAAGAAAACACCAGTAGACATGTGCTTAGGCTATTAAACTTTGTCATCGGCAATTAGTGAAGGCGAGACTAAACAATTTATAGCGCACCTCGCGCTCACCGACATGTGACACCCATTCGGGACGGCTGTTAACAAATTAAAACGATTTGTTCTGTTATTCTAATGGGGAGCTATGGGAAGTGTATTTTGACAAAATTTATTGCTACCACGCCTTCTTCGGCGTTTTTTTGCCATGTAGCAGGGCATGCCTTGGCATCTGTCGCGTAGAACACCGGTCACGCCTCCCGAAATCCTCCTAAATATTGACTTCGATGTGAGTTATCCCAAATCTTTATAGAAAATATTTGGATATTATAATGTAGTACTTGCGTTTCTTAGGGTACAAAAATATTTTTACACTCTTATTCCAATCTAATGGAAGCCCGAATCTAATGGAAGCAGCATTATAGAATAACATAGCAGACTTTTTGGAGAGTTCTCTTAGCTTCTTTCTGCATGAGCCTTTAGTCAATATCTACGTAAGAAGTTTCTAATACGAAATATATCATAAGAGTCAGTGGATTTATACGTATAAATAAAATTCTTAGGCAAAAATTATCTTAAATTTTTTGACGTTTATTTATTTATTTAGCCATAAATATGTAGTAAATAACTACATATCTATAAACAAACTAAAAAAATGTGTTTAATGTACCTATGTATATTTTTATTTACAAAATACAAAAAAATAAGTCACGATTGTATAAGTTGGGATTTATCAACACAGATTTAAGCTAATATCTATAATGTTTTAGTTTTTGTACAGATAACAAAAAAATTGCAACAACAAAAAAAATACGCATCAAAGGAAAGCGCCAATCTGTCTGGGTGTTCACATGTCAGGGGTTTGACATTTTTTTGTGACAAAAAAATATTTTATAGTCACGTCGGATCACGGTTCAGGCAGACAGAGTGGCACCGCGTTTTTCTAACGTGTTCGTTGTTTTTACTCTAATAAATCGTATCTTCTGTAGGATGCCGATATGTAGAGTTCATAGAATTTCGCGGTATGCGATTTTGATGTCAAGGGCGTGTATCTGTCGAAACTATTTTTCAAAAGTTACTGTTGTATAGGCATTTGGCCCTTTTTCGCTAAGGTCATATCTACCATTGGACACTGAAATAAAATATTAGGAGTTTAAAAATATGAAACACGTTACTCTTAGCTTCTTCTATTATAACTTTGGGTAATTCAAGCCATAGATATTCTATAATTAACACCGTCACAGGAAAACTATGTAGATTCTATTATATTATATTATGAACTAGATGACTAGTTCTTTTAAACCTTGTAGAAATATATGTGATTCCATCGTATCTGCTATTTTTTTCCTTTTCTTTAATATAACAGCAATTTACTTCTCGTGTGTTCTTATGTGAAAATTGTAGTATATATTAGGACTAGGCATCAGTGATCTAATGTAGCTCTTATTTGAGTTATAGGTTATAGTGTCCAGTTAATATACGTATTACGTGGAATGAATCCCATATGTCGTTACTCCTGAAATTAAGATGAAACCATTGAAAGAGTTCTATTTTGGCAAATGTTTTTATTTTCGGAACACACTGTTTGAGACAAATTTATGTGTGGTGAGGATGTCATCAAGAGCAAACGGGAACAATTTTTGCCATATTTATTATTTTATTATTGAAAAAATATTTTTGCGATCTGGAAACATTATTGTCTATCTTCGCTAATCAATATTTCTGATATTTACAATAGTTTTCGGTTTATTAAAATAAATTAGTATATTCAGAAACGATAACACTACTTATCAAAATTAACAAGTAATTTACAACATCAGTGTGTATAACGAATCTGAATTAGGTGCTGCAAATTTATCGGAATTATCTGATAATAACAAGCAATATCTATTACAAACATATTTTCGAGATATAAAAAGTAGTATCGAACAACAAAATGTTATTTTTCATGTATTCGAATTGTTATTTTGAATGTATAATTGAGGAAGGCTGACTTATTATTATAAAAGACTTTTGGCCCTTACTTATGGAATGACGACATAAGCTGTGATGGTCGTATTAGTCTCACACATTGAAAGTTTTGAGTTCAGTCCTAGGTTAGGCAGACATTAATTTTGACCCAGATTATGATTCGGGATTTGGTTATTTATGTATCTACTGCTTTTTAGGTGTGTCCATGACGCCGATGATATAATTAATCCTAATGTGGTCCGATGAATATAGAAGTGTTATCGCTAATCAAGTCTCCATAACATGATGTGATCGTAATTAGTCGACGTGGAAATAAAATCGAAGTCAATAAACCAGTTGTGACTAAATCCGATTCTGTTAAATCCAATACTATTATTATGAAAAAGTATAACTTTCTCTGCCTGTTAATTATTTATTTCTTTATATGTAACCTCTGGATACAACACAGATTATGTTTTAATTTTCAACTCCTTCAATTTAACGTTAAAATAGTACTATCCGTCCAAAAAGCGCGAGTTCGGGAGTATTTATAAGTGTGTAATGAAGTTCTAAAAAATTAAAAGCTTAAAACCACATAGAATCTTACTTGGCCAGGTGCAAATAATCACAATTTGACGAAGTTGAGATCCCGGTCTCACACAGAGTTTATGATATGCGTATTAAGAATAAATTGTCACTTATTTAACGTTGAACAAAAACATCGTTGGGAAACCCGCATACTTAGAAAGTTTTCAGAAATTTGTCTAAGGTGAAGTCTAAGTACTTACAAACTTGAACGACAGAAAATAGCCTTTTTATTCTATGAGAAACCTTCTGTCCAGCTTTAGAACAACAATTGGTTGATGATGTTGGCAAATGTTAGTCATTATACACATACATTATCTGTAACTCCGTGGATGCGACACGGAGCTGTCTCCCCGACCGGTCAGATTTAGGCGCGTCGAGATAAAGTTTACAATCTGCCGAGACACGAGCTCGTGAACTAACTGAACAAATATTTGTACGGGATTAGGGCGCCGCATCGGATAATGCAGTGCATTAGGTTAACTGGCTGGGAGTGGCGATGTGAGGTCCATATTTAACGTAAAATGTTTTTATGTAAAATAAGTAGCTAACGAACGAACAGTTGATCAAAGTTGAATAGGCACTTAGTCCGTGATTTAATGTTAAGTAAATTATTTAGGTATTAATTGTAAAATAATATAAACTGTGAAGCAGTGTGGTCTGGTGTGGTCGACTACTTTAGTCCGTGATGCAAAGGTTACTGGGTACCGTTACCCTATCAATCTGGTATCTAAATGAATAAATGGATGGATTCCAACTTTAGTTATCGATCCTAATAAGAGTCCTGCTTTAAAGCGGTCCGAGATGTCTTCCTGCAATTTAGAACTAAGTTCAAAAACTTCGTGTGAGTAAGTCTGCGTTATGGTATTTTAAACAAACAGACCATCGCAATCATTAATAGGCATAAATACTTGCCACTTCCACCACTTCTACGAATACTCCTATCGAAACTCACGGATTTTTACCAGATTCGCAGCCGAGGTACAGTTTTGAAACTTTTAAAATATAACGTATTTAATAGAATAGGAAGAAATTTAGAAGATAATACATGTTAGTTTCCAAATTTACTCGCCATAAGTCAATTATGTCAGTACAGAAAGTTAATATCATAGCTAGATGCAATATGACGATATTTAATATTTTCAATGTAGAGAGCCCTATATTATTGAAAGGGAAGATAAAATAAGCCTGGAAAGCATCAGGATCCCACATAATTAGTTTCTCATTTTTTCCCGATGAACGTAAGATCCTCGGGGTTACAACAGCGAGGTGAAAAAAGCGGCGACACCGGTAAAATCAACGAACGAGGCTTTGGCAAGATTTGGTAAAACCTGCTCAATTTAAAATTAAAGCCACGAAACGTGTTTTTCGCCTATTTTATAAAAATCTCGGGATATGGGAACAATCTTCGACGGATAAGCCTTTAGAGCCAATATCATACGCAGAACTGATAGAATTTTTTACCACACCTATATGTAAAATGTGGGATACCTTTTGCCCTGAATTTTGTTGGTTTTCGTATCATAATTTAATTTAGATCTGAGAAAGTATAGATAATTTTACATCTCAAAACGTGTAAAAAAGTATATTTTATAATACAAAGAAGTACACGTGTGAAAAGATATCATTTTACAAGCATATTCAACATTTCATATTACTATCTTAATATTGTTATGCAAAAGTAAAAAAAGATGTTTCCAATTTAGTTTCATCTTATGTGTCTACAAGTAATATGTCTATACACTAGATAATATATGTAGTTGCTTTTTTACGATTTTGGGTAAAAATATGATATTCAAAATAAAAAATGTTTACAACTTATTTTTAATACCGATGTTCTTATTTATAAATAAAATGCCTCGATTCACTGGATAATATGCGTAGTTTCTTTATCATTTAGTCTAAAAAATGTGCTGCTTTTTTATGATTTGTGTAAAAAAGAGCAAACTACCGACGGCGTCGTAACAAAAGCGCATTGATGACAGCAATTGACTAATGAAGTAACGCACAATAGAGTTTTAATAAATGGAATGCGCAGCTTTTTAATCCCCCATTTAAATTCAATGCCGGGAACAGCAAGTGCGTTCTAATCATCGCAATATAATGCTTCAACAATTTTGGGGATAGTTTTTTATGAACGACGGAGAGGGCGATACTTTATTGTATAAGATAGAGGAGGATGGCATGCAACTTGATTCATCGGTATCGACTTTAAATGATTACCGTAGCCGGCTTTTTTGTGAGGCGGTGATGGATCGTTAGCCAGTGTTTCAGGGGTCGTCTCGTATGTTCAAAGTTTGACGAAGAGTTACGAAGAGCTATTGAGTATCTCCAACTAGGTTTTCTGATGTCCAACTAAATATTATCCGATCATGAGGATATTCTCATTTCTGAAGAGTCTATGTCATGAATGCTAATAGTATAGCTGGCAGCAATATTTTTATGTCCCCGGAGTCACGAAAACCTAATTACGGCTTCAAGTGGCTTGTAGTATATTCCACATTTGTATAATAACAAAAATAAAATAACGCTTTCTACACTCATAGTACTCACACTGGCGCTCGTTATAAAGCATTCCTTGTAGCATTGGCACATCACAGCCACAAAGACAAATAAACAAACACCCAGACCCAGTGTACAAATCTAAATTCATGTTCACATGTATGCTTGGCCAGGAATTGATCCCAGAACCTTCTACGTGACAGACCGGTATGGTTACCGCTGCTCCACGCGGATCGTCAAATTTATTAAAAATAATAATTTATGAAAGTGCAAAGTAGAGCATATTTCAGTGCAAACAAGCTTTTGTGTAATCAGCGGACCCCGGCGTGACTAACTAGTAAAATTAACATTGAAAGAGTTCATCCCATTTGTATGTTCTACTTGATAAATGTAAGAGAAATGTTTATTGTGGTGTAATAATGACTATATAAAATAAGATTTAATTTGTTCAAATATAGGTACATCTAAATTATTGTTACCTGAATTCGCCTACTATAAAAATATTGTATTTTATTATAATAGAAAAAAATGTATTAGAATTAAATATTAAATATTTACATGAATTTATATACTGATTTATTTTATAAAATGTTGTATCACACAACTTCTATACATATAAGTTCTATGGCAACTATAGTTCGAATGAGAGATACCACCGGCGTCCTCATAATCCGCTACAAAGTAAATGTATTTGTATTGTATTTTGGGTAGACCGAGTTTGCCAGCTACACTTAAAAGCGTGGCGACAATTTTGGTCTTCAGAAGAATGCTGTTGGAGGTTGTATATGGATAGTCATGGGTTGCAGCAACTACTTAACATCAGATGGCCTGTAAGCCCGTTTGTTAAATATTTTAAATAAAAAAATAAAAAAATGGAAGTAGAGCATACTCGAAGCGGTTTCGAGCCCGTGTCCCTACGTGACTAATTGCGTCACTAAACATTCAGGGGTGCGTAATCCTATATTGATGTGTTTGTAAAAACTATCCGATTAGTTCTGCCGATCGTTGTCTACCCCTACAATGTCCCGTATGATTAGCCAACTTTGTCCTTATTGAGTTATCTTTTTGCAGGTGTTGATTGATGCATTACATTTTTATTAATTTAAAATTATTTGAATATTTGATTTTAAAGTAATTTAGAAGAAGTTATACATTTTACTATTTACTCGGTACTCACTATTGACGATTTATGGAAATATCGACAGTGAAAAAAAAAATCGTTCATTGTGAGTATCCGGTAAATAGTAATATATATATGTAATATTTAATTCTTATTTAGGAGAATGTCTATTATTGCGTTCTTGTGTTACAATATTTTTTGTGATTATGTTTATTTTGTGATTTAGTTATTAATTACCAATAAATATATTTATATGAGGATTTTAAGGAATTTTAATTAACTTTACGTGGGCGAAAAGGCGTGTTATCGTGTTATAGAAATAGCTAAATGTCATTTAATGTCAAAATGAAGTTGACAATTCGAAAGGTAATATTCAAATGATAAAAAATATTTTAAAATTAGAAATTTAAAATACTATGTAGGTATACCGCGAATGAGAAATTGTATTATTTTGTATTTTTCAGCTTCATTTGAGATTGTGGGCTTGACGTGTTGTTTGTAATACATTAGTATCGATGTTACTACTTGCGGGGACGATGGGATCTATTACGTACGATATGTATCTATTACGGATTACATATCCGTAATAGATACCATTTAAAAAATGTTACGATTAGGTAGACCATACCATATTAATACTTACTATTAGGCGGTAATTTTATACTTGACCAAGATGTTGATGGCTTCATCTCCATATTTGAAATTATTAGATGTTCTATAACAATAGATATCTATATGCCTATCTATATCTATGATTATTGATATTCATTGTACCTATTTTTAACCTGATGAGATTACCCTGTCAAGGAAGTATGTTGTAAAATAAAAATGCAGCGCCATTTCATCTCGTACCCGTGACGTAAGCAGACGAATCGGACATGTGTCACGGTGGAATAAAGAAAATTGCGTGTCAGCGAGGGCGGAGGTGAATAATCCCTAATTTTGTATACAAGCCGATGAAACAGTGGAACTGCAAGCGAGCCCACATCGTCACGCTCTACTCCGCGTTACACGCTCATCGCCCTGACGCCCGCTCAATTTTTATTTCGCGACCACCATAAATAAACATCGATTTTGAATTTCGAACGTGTAATAGTCACGTGCGCGTCTTTCATCTTTTTTAACGTAATTTAACGATTTTAGTTTTTTTTTTGTAAATAGTTATCTCTTTATAATGCTCTGGAGTAATTTTGTACATTTAGATTTTGTGTGCAAATTTATTGTTTAAGAAAATGTCGGATTTAATATTGTTTTTATAATAGGTAAATGGTAATTTATTATTTCGTGATTATTCTGTGGATTGCATTTTTAATAGACTTAGAATAGATTCAATAAACAACATTTTTAAATAAACTAGAAATCCTACAGTCTAAGAGCCCCATCAAATCTTCATCGACAAATGCAAAAAAAAAACTTTAAGTGAAACATGTGAATACGTTATATATATTTCAGATAAAAGGCATTACTAATGATATTCAAAGTCTCGGGATCAACTATATTTTAATAAATAAAAGGAATTTAATCTTAACTCTAATATCAGTTGACATATGAACTAAATTGATTCAGTGATAGAGTAGTATTATGTTACGTGCTTCTCACACGAGAATCCCAGGTACGAGTCCCAGGCATGCACATCTTAGTTTCAAAGTTATATGCACATTATAAATAGGGAAGCGTGGAGGCCATCGGATGTTAAGTGAAAAATTATATTGAGCTGTAGCCCACCGACATATACATAGGACCACAAGCAGGATTGATTTCGTGCGTTACTATTACTGAAGACTAAAAGCATTGCCTTGTTTCTTGCCGGCAACCGCATCTCCAACCGAAACCGAAATTTGCTTTATGAGAGTACCTAGTATTACCTTCCCTGTTAAACTATACCTCTACCATTTGCCTTAATGCGGAAGTAAAATCTCGCGACGAAACTAACTTAGTTAATAGTTCTTCATAAAGTTCTCCAAAGCATATAAAGTCTAATAATACGCACTAGAACTGTGGTCTAACTCTTTTCATATTGAGAGGAGAGCATTGTATAGCAGTGATATACTAATTGATAATACATAGTTAGTAACCAAGGGTCCGAAAGATTAAAAAATGTTCTAACTTTCATTTGTTTTTCATCAATTTTCGCACAGACAAAGGCAAATTTGAAAACGTATCAGTCCATTAGAAAATATACGTACCCTATGTTCGAGCGTATTGATATAAAATTCAGCGAATTTTTATTTTCTTTTCTAATCAGAGGTTCAAACACACTTATCCTCTTCTTATATACGCCCAAGAATAATAATAATATTGAATCTGAACTGCAATAAGCTAGTCGTAAGCCATAGAAAACTGGTCGCGGGCATCTCATTTGAGAAGCAACATATCAACATATCTTCATAAAAATAAAACGGAGGAATGACTGCGCGCTCTCGCTGGAATGAGACACGAAAAGTCCCTTTTATTTTATTTACTATCCCAGTTGAGTTTAAAATGGGATTTATTTGCCAATATAAAAGAGATTCTCGTTCGCTTTTCATGGCAAACAACGTATCGACTTGATTGGTAATATTGAAGGGATGTAGGTACATTTCGGAAGATATGTAGTATTGTGTAGTGAATGTGTTTTACTGTTTGTAAAGGTGTAATGTCGTCTAGTCATGTAATAATACTGAATGTTTGTTGTGTAACATATAAACGTTCAGTCTAATACTGGTATAACTTTAGTTAGACCAGGGTGGTATAAACAATAATGTGAACAGCTGTAAAACAATTTTCGTGTTACGATTGGAAAAGTGCGGTTGTTACTTACCTAAAAGTGAGGCGAGCATCTAAATCCTCAACAGTACTAACGCATCTACGTTCACAGATACGACTTCAGTCCTGTTTAACTTTGTATGTAGATGTCCATGACCTGACGCCTTAACGTTAGGTGGCCTTTATGCTCGATTACTACTTCATCATCATCAAATTTAATCCTCGCTTCAAACCATGCATGTCAACATCCAACTCCACAAACGACTGAAATCATATCTGTAACTGTTGCGTACGTAATTGTCCCAAAATATATAACATTTTATTATGTTATAAAAGTAGGAAAAACTTACATTTAAGCTTTTCCAGCGGTTCGTGGTGCAGAGGCGGCGCGTGATGGAGCGGCGCGTGCTGGGGCTCGTGGTGGAGAGGCGCCATGAGGCTGGAGATCGCGGAGCCGACCGACGCGGCGACCGACTCATGTAGATGTCCGCCGTGCAGCTCCAGCTCGCTCAGACAGAGCCCGTTCTCGCTTAGCGGCTCCATGCCAGCCGCCAGCGCCTCCTTGTACACCCGGAGGTGAATGGTGCTGCTTTGTGCTCTCGTGGGGGGAAACGCGACGCCCGTCGCTCACGCTACCATTTAATGCGCACCTACGGACAAGTGTACATAGAATATTCTTTAATATACAAATTTAAAGCGATATTATTATTATAAAAATAAATACAATTGTATGCATACGTCTTATTGCTCAAGTAGCGTTCTCTTCTTGTTAGCCTATTGTTTTTTTTTTAATTGTGAAAGAGTAAGTAACGGGCATGCAGGCCACCTGATGGTAAGTGGTCACTGCAGCCCATGGACAACCACGTCC
>DWON01005049.1:0-15413 GCA_018251015.1 Phocides pigmalion okeechobee | reverse complement strand
CGGTCAACCTTAGGCAACAGGGCTCTCAAAGCCGATGTACTGATTTTACATTGTACCCTTGACGTTCATTGTGTGTATGTAAATATCTTACAATGAAATAAAATATGTGAATTTGAATTTTTTGTACGCTGCATGGAAAGTGTTAATAGAATTAATAGAGTGAGGTGGCACGATATCCTTCCATGTACTAAACATTGTTTGAGTCGCTAATTCGACAAACACGCTCGTGGGCAGCTAACGTAACTAACTGAAGGACATCGCCGCTGTAGAGATAATCTGGCGTGTGCTAGAATTTTGATTATGTGCTTGATACTGTACTTATAATTTTATGTCTGTGTCGCAACGACTGGTGTTTCCAGTCTAGGTTTGGTCACCTTATTTAGTACATATTAAGTAGATACATTTAAGAGCAGTGCAAATTAATGGACCGGGTTTAGATACATACATACATTTATATATGTTATATTTATAAAATATAAGTGGAGCTATTATTCACATGTTTATTAGCCTAAATAAAACAAGCTAGACATTGAAACCAATAGTAATAGTTCTTGTTCTTGGAACCATGCCGCATGGGCACGGACTCACTTTAGATTGTTTAGGTTAGGTTTTCATTATAATTACTTTTAAGATTTTCATCATTGTATATAAATAAAAGAAATTTGCAATATACCTCATAACTTAATAAGAACTATACAATCTATAAGCAGTCCGTGGGATAGACTAGTGACCAAGAAAGCTGGTAGGTGGTCAGAGCGAGAATCGCTTTGAACAGGGGTAGTTCTATGCGAGACGTAAATCAGCCTTCTTGTCACCAGCAGAGTTTATCAAATGTGGAATTATAATTAAAATTAGTAGATTAAACTTTTTAAGTGCTTTGAGCAGGCGTTTTAATATATTTTTTATAAAAAGCTTATATAGTTTGGGCATGGACCGTAACAAAGGATCTACATGTCCGGTATGCACTTCATTGCATAAATATTAAATTTGCATTGAAATTAAGACTGGTCCTTTTCTACATTACAACGTTATCGATTATTAAATTTAATGGATATTATATTATAATTCCTAAATATTTGTTAATTTTTTAATAATTGTTTTCTTGAACAAGTAATTATTTCATCCTTAACCCTTATTTTACCCTCTGTCATTTAAGGATCAGCTGCAACGAAAACAGACAAGGCGACTGCAGTCGAAATACCTAACGCATATCTAGGCACAAAACAAAAATTTACATTAAAATACCTATTGTAGTTTCCATTCGCTTGTTTATTGTTCACTTGTCTATTCAACCATTATTCATAATGTCGGTCAGACAGTGATGTACCAACGCGACTATAAAGAGTAACGGCGTTCATTATACGAGTATGACACCTGTCTTATAGCAAACGATTTGCGTATCTTTTCTTCTTAGTTATTGTGCTCTCTTTTATCAAAATGTTTTTTTATTATTGCGAAAGAGTAAAAAACGGGCATGCAGACCACCTGATTAAGTGGTCACTGCAGCCCATGGAAAACCACGTCAAATCTCAAATAGAATAGAAGTTCTATTTAAGGATGGACGCGGATGCGTTCCTACTATTGAGGACTAAAATGGTCGCCTCCATTAATGTGTATCCGGCAACCACACCTCCCCATCCGAAACACAATACAGAACATGTTGCTTTACGGCGGGTTATGAGGGTGTCGGTGGTACCGCCCCGGGGGAGCTCTAGCGGCTCTATCTCCTTTAAAACCTTTAATAAGTTACAGATTTATACGCCGACTATATAAAGTGTGTACAAATTTACGTTATCCGATAAGTGTAGAACAAGTTCCTAACTTGATCGATGTTTGATAAATGAAGATTTAGTAGAATTCCCGACTAGTACTTGAGCGATGGAGCGAAAACTGTTTCCAAGCCAAGCCAGAGAAAGCAATATAAATCAGTAATCTCAAGTAATGATGTCGTTTATACACGCTGTTGTATGTAATTGAAAATTTCACATTCATTAATAGTCGATGATTTAACGACTTAATACTAAAACTAGCTTATGCACTTATAAAGTGGTCTTAACATGCATAAAGGTACTAAAACTATACTTATTACTTATAATTATCGAAAGCGTTCATAAATATTTTTTCACGATTTTTAATTTTGCTTACTTTATTACCAATTTTCACTCTATCAACTTTACTTTACGTTAGATGAGTTCGTAATGTATATTTAGCGTACGGATTATTACAAATTCATATTTCAACAATAGTTCAACAATAGTTCTGCATATATGATTTGAAACGTAGTCATTTACAGCAGGCCTTATCCGAAAACTTTAAATCGGCGTGCTATGGATACTTGGTATTTCACAACACCACAGAAATCTTAATAATTGAATTTGCAGCTGAACCAAGCTTATCAACGAAATTTGGTTCCGTTGATTGACCATATGACTCGAAGGACCAATAAGCGTTACGGAGGAAAGATTCTCGTGTAACGATTATGGCTAAGCAAATTAAGTATAGGACTGGACTGATAACGCATCAGGAAATGCCTCAATTTAGAGCACCTTAAAAGGGTCGAAGGATGGATTGTACATCATATTTTAAAGAAAACTTTCATTCCATATTTTGTGGCCCGCTCAGTGTAAGATACAAATCAGATGAGCAGTAGAAAAATAGAGGCAGACTTAATTTATAATATTATAGCAAAATATAGCATACGTTGGCTCGCCCGGGGCGGTACCACCGCCACCCCCATACCCCGCCGTAAAGCAACATGTTCTTCATGTATTGTGTTTCGGTTGGGGAGGTGTGGTTGCCAGATACACATTATTGGAGGCGACCATCTTAGTCAAGAGTAGGAACGCATCCGCGTCTATCCTTAAATAAAACTTCTGTTTTATTTGAGATTAGACGTGGTTGTCCATGGGCTGCAGTGACCACTTAACATTAGGTGGTCCGCATGCCCGTTTCTTACTCTTTCGCAATAAAAAAAACGTTTCGTAGCATTAGTCTACATAAAGGGGACATGACCTATGAAATACTTCCTTGTTGGCATGACTCTCAGCAAAGGCATGTGGGTAATACTAATTTGATCACAATTTACATACAAAGGCGATCGGCACCCACTGAAATGGATTTGTTTGGTTCATTAAATATTTATCTTCTCTGTAACGCACTGGAAGTTTAATTTCTTATTTATTGTAATTCTTATTCTTATGATTATCGCTAAATATTATAAAACAAAATGCTCCGTGGCGTCTGTCTGTCTGTTCGTGACAAACTCAAGAAGTACTTGTCGGATTTTCTCACAGTTTTCAACAATAGGTTGAGTGATTAATGAGGATGGTTGTGGTGTATAATAAGGTTTTTTTTTTGTAAATTGGGCGAGAAATTAAATATTTAAATTCAATATAGTAATTCAGTCGTCGATCGAAATAGATGTTAAACCGCTAGTTGAACGTATTTAAGGACGGTTATGAGCCTATGTATGCCACATACGAGAATTTACACTCCCGTTCACAGTAATGTTATTATAATTTATTGTTCACATTGCCCGTTCACAGTAATGGAAGTTTATTAATTATTCTTTTCTACCACAGTAATGAATTTGAGATATCAAAAATATATATTTTTTTTAATTTTCTTTACTTTATTACCAATTATCTAGTAGATATATGTATTTTTCATATGATTTGAGACATGGAATGGAAAACAGATGAACATCAACTATTCTCATAGATGTGGATATGTGACAGAAAATAATGAGTCAGCATCGATAAAAACGCGCTGGCATTTGCAATTACCACAGCTGACCACGCAACGCGTAACCGGTAGCGACGACAATTATCGGCTTACCGATTGAGGTGAGGGTCTACAAGTGACTTCCGAAATAATTGGCATGGGATTAGGGTTGCGCTGTGAACCATGAAATTATCAATCAAATAACCAGTTGTGAAATCACAGTGACACTGTTCATAATTTATTGACATAGAAGAAATCTTAATGAAGTAATTGATTTAAATGATTGATTTAAATCTAGAACACAGTACGTTATAGATTTAAATGCAGATACAAACAAATAACAGTCAAAAAAATTATTAGAGATTTGAAGACTAAATCGCATCACTGAACGAATATTTATGAAATAGTAAGCTACGGTCTTTTTCAATTCTTAGGTGATTACAAAAAATATAGTAATAAACTAATGGAGCATTTGTTTATAAAACCCTACATTTCAATGCATTTTAAAAGATCACCTTTATCTTCATTTTCGCTTTCATTTCACTAATATATCGCCATAATCTTAGTCATAATCATTTTTATATTTCGTTACATGCACCGCCATTGTTTTTTTCAACTTCCACTCTTTTTGTACTTTTTTCTTAAATTGTATCTTCTCTATAGCTAGTATCAGAAATGCTCATATTATCATAAATAACAAAGTATTTAGTGCATTAAATTCAACATTTTAACGATATACATGATTTTATTATGTTTATATAATTCATGTCAAAATATGTTGTCACATCACAATACAATATTTAATTTTGGCAACGAAAAATAGCATAAATCTCCATCATAACCTTACAAATGGTAAGAATTTTTTATGTAACTAACTATACGAGTTTATTCCAAATATAACTTTAAATGAAATTATAGACTCAAATCAAATTAACTATTGCTGCGATCAAACCGATACAGATTATTGGAGCAAAACTGAAGCAGATGGTTGTAATAACAAAGAATTACGCAAATACTAAGGCAACGACGTGAGCTGTCTGACCACAAACAAGTCGGCAATCCTACGCGATACAATGATACGCGTAACTCGGGGCTAATAGCAAACCTGTCTAGCCACTCCTGAACTAGCTCTCCGTCGGGACTTGTAATGCAAGATCCTATGTGATAGGTTTGTATTTATGAAAACTTTTTATATACGAAATAACCTTGCTTTCTTTATTTGAGACTGTGTACCCACGATTTTATCCTCATGAACCTTAAAACACGCATACATGCAACATGTATGTATGCCCAACCCTCCAGTTAAAGCGTAATAAGCTGTATCCTAGATGTTGTCTCAGTCTGAAGACTATAAATAAAATAAGATCAATTCAATTTGGTAGAGTGGCTTTCCCGTGACATTTTAAGCAAAGCTAAAGGGAAAAATGACAAAAAATATAGATTTTATCGCTGTATTGGTAATAATTAATATTGGATTGAGATTTTGATATTCGAAAGCGAAGCGATTTTAGTCTTAAAGAGCATTATATGTACGACCCCAAATATGACTTCAGACCTGTTTGGGGTTGTACATGGATGTCTATAGGCTCCAGCAATAAATTAACATCATTTGGCTTGTAGACTCGTTTATTACTCATTTTATATAAAAGAAAATCTTAGCCATATTTTATAAAGTTTGTAGTAGACATCTAAATCAATCAAAGTTGCTGGAGAATGATAGTAGTTGTACAAAGACTACAAAAATGATATAATAACCTGAATCTAATAATGATACCTGTTATAAGTTCAATTTGACTCCTTCTACTAACTAGACAGCCTCGTACTGACCACATGCTTTGATTATTTGAATGGTAACGATGGAATAGTAAATAGAAATCGATACATTACAATCGCATATGAAGTTCATTTTGCTCTTGCGTGTAGTGTTGTCTTCAGTCATAACTTTATTTTCATTACTGATGCTACACTGCCTTTTGAATTGCATATTATTTCCTGACAATCCTCACGAGAATAAATATATGTGGAAGTCTCCAGAGTGAAAAGTGCATCAATATTCATAAATCGCTTTACTTATTTCCTTGTTGACATATATTGGTTGACTTACGTTCCGAAGATTGTATTAAGTTCTGTAGGTACCGAAATGTATGGTATTGTAAAAATGCAAATTTAAAAATGTTAATATTGTAACAATTGTCTGTTATGTTTCTCTAACGAATCAATGAATATCAATCAATCTACATTATCATATCTAAGGCCAAAAAAAATGGTTTTCAAATTTTGTTTTTAAAAGGACCGTAATTTGTATAAAATTTTACGATGCCATTATTTTAAAAATACAATAGCCACCGTTAATATTGTGGCTGTATATATTTCATGATGCAAGCATTATCAAGATATTGTATTTCAATCCTAAGCTAAGTTGCTGATGATTTCATTACACAAGATTCATATCCGTGGCACTTGAGAACAATGCGTGATCCCACGGAGCATGTTTAGTTCTGCTTACCGCGAAGTTGTTAAAAGGCCTAGTTCAAGGCCTATAAACAACTCCGTCAATGGGTATGTCTTTGTTTCTTGACATTTCCCTCGATCGCAGTATCACCGGAAAATAATTTGCCTATGTATAGTAGGTTCTGTCGCTTGAATGAGGCTAGCATTTCTTGTTAACAGTTCCCACGGTAGCTGCTTTGTGTCCGTTTCATTTCATTTAACTGAAGACGATGATTTCGTCCAACGCAGTTTTTGATGTGACATCTATTGGTACGAACCTAACACTGACCAAGATATTATCCCCCCACTCGCCACTACTCTACTTATAAATTATTTGTATTATATTTATAGATAGTATATCTTATTATAATGAGAATGTATATATGTATATTTGTATCATTAAATGATCTCTATGGTTATTGATTTTACTCCATTTTAAACTATAGTTTTATTTTGGTAATTAATAAATTATTTACCCTGCATATATTCATTGCATATTTAAGCGGCCATTGTTGTCTATGACCATATTTAGCTGACATGAAATAGGACTATTACCTGAAGTCGATCATGGATACATTTGTCCTTTTGAGGACTCAGTTTATACGACTCGAGATTAGTAGCTTTATACCGCTGTAATTATACAACCACTATTATTAATGTATTGCTCTAATATTCATGCAAACGTGAAACAATGGCATGCCACGTAAATATTAATGTAAGTATTGCTAAGTTAATCCTATTGCTTACTCAATAAATATTTGTTACAATAGTGCTATATCAATATTCATTTAAATTAATAATGTTGTAGGTAAGTGTTATAATAGATTCAATTAACAATTCAATAACAAATCTTGTATAATAAAATGAAGTCGACGCACGATTGAATCACGTTACAAAAACGACAAAAAATTAGAGTAGGTACAAAGTAATTATATAAATACTTTACAAATATCACTTTACCGAACCATTTGACATATTTGTAAGAATACGATTTTAAACTGATATTATCGCGGAATCCATACCTTATGCAATATAACGGGTACTCACGATTAACGAAATATCGGCAATTAAAAATCAAAAATCTATATATCAAAAATCGTTATATTACATAATATATTTGTAAGAATACCAGATATGTGAATATAAAATAAATATGAAAATAGATGCCACTGTCTTTGAGATTTAGTGCACTGTTCTAAGTTAATATCTTATCATTTTTTGTGACTGTCACAATCAATTTTAATGTTGATTGATTTTTAAACATGGTAGAGCCGTTAGAGCTCACCCGGGGCGGCACTGCCGCCACCCTCATACCCCGCCGTAAAGCAACATGTTCTTTATGTATTGTGTTTCCGTTGGGGAGGTGTGGTTGCCGGATACACATTACTGGAGGCGACCATCTTAGTCCTCAAGAGTAGGAACTCATCCGCGTCCATCCTTATATAGAACTTCTGTTCTACTTGAGATTGGACGCGGTTGTCCATGGGCTGCAGTAACCACTTAACATCAGGTGGCCTGCATGCCCGTTTCTTACTTACTTTCACAATTAAAAAAAAAATGATGTAGAAAGTATTATAATCTTTTAGTGGGATTACATAATGTGTAAAACTTAGTGAAGCATATAGTTAAATTAAAGTATGCATTTGAATCTTTTTATTATCCTAAATAGTTTCTTAGGCGCCTCCTTGGACCGCTTTTCATGTTTAGTATATATATAAGGTAGTCTGATAAATAATATTTTTATAGAATTATACCTTTATATAACTTTTTTCGGTTTGTTACCCATAAATGCACGAAGACTGCTCATTAAAGATATCAATGCCTCCGCATTCCTTCATAGGTGTCAAAGTTGATCATTGATTGATTTTAGGATCATTGTAGTACATAGATTTTCAATATATATATATATCTCTTCCTGAATTTAAGATAAATATTGGTGTATACATTTAGATATTTAAAGACACAACATGTAAATTTTCGTGATTTTTTATGTGCAGCCTTTTTAAGGAAACCTCAAACTTTCCTTTTCTTCTTTCCCCTATATATGTGTATATTCTAACGTTATTGTTTCATTATTTTGACAATGATCAGGGATGGTGCTGGTGATCGTCGCGTTTGCATCCGGTGACACAACGTGATGTGGCCTTTATGGTCACACGTTTTGGACATCGAAAAGGATGTGTCCAATGTTACAATGATTTTTACTTTTATTCAATTATTTTAGGTATCAAACAGCAATGCACCATTATAGGGAAAACTTTCTGTAAAAAAAAATCCGAATAACTGTAGTATACTAATGTTTCAGGGCACTTACCACCGTTTTAAAAATCTTTTATGTAGTAACGTTAACTAGCAGTTTTCGCATTAAAATACGCATACTAACAAGCGTAAGGACGACGTCTCACATTTATATAATAGTAGATATTAAAAGTCGCTTGTGTTTGTAATCTACATGTTATTTTAAATATATTTATTATTATTATTATTATATTAAATGCAATAACAAATTTCTCGCTATTTCTCGCTATATGTAGAAAGGAGGATCTTGCTTCTGATATATCGGATGCAACTTCCTTTTATTAAAATAATAAATATATGGAATCGAATCCAATTTTTTATTTGCAAAATAATTATAACTATTGCATTTTTTGTTTCAGATGATAATCAATGAGAGGTGATCGACGATGCGCACACCGACGATAGAAGCTTGCTGCATTTTGGGATGATATAGGTTGGTATCATTACAGTATCTTCATTAATTCATTATTGGTCACTGACAATTTTGGCTGAATACAGACGTTTGTTCCGAATGAAACATTTTGACATGATTATAGGTAATGTAGAATTCTTGCTTTCTTCGTGCGTTCCTCTTGACTACAAAAATCTATTGTGCCTTTGATTTGAACCTAGACTTTTAGCGTGACTATTAATATAACACAACTAGAAATATAACTAGAATATCACTAGTAGAAGAGTGTATAGTAAACGAATAGTAAACGATCGATGAGGTTGAGAATCTATTATGGTTATATATAGATTGTATCCGTTAAACCTTATACGAGGAAATATCTGCTATTTGGATACAGTGGAGAAACAGCCATTAATCTGTGTCTGCAACGAGAAGTACGCTTGATCATAAGACTGGAACCTTCCCAATTGGGAAAAACCAGGACATTTAATGAGTTACAGCGAAATTAAAAATGAACATAAAGTGACTCTTCTTCTATTAGAATGGCGTAAATTTCGCCTTTATTAAGAGTCTTACTTTAGTCCATTGCTAAAAATACCTTTTTGTGTATTTTAAATCACAGATATTTAAGCAAACCTTTGTTAATTGTCAATTGTTGCAGAGAAATGTCGCAATCGGCGCTCGGGCTCGGCGGGGAGCGACGCTACTCCGTGCCGTCCAACCCGCTGATGCACGACCCCCGCGGCATGCACTCCGAGGATCTGCACGCCTGGTCCATCTATCGGTAACCGATCTAATGATTTTTTTGTTCAATTGTTTGAAACGTAGCACAGAAACATTTTATCCACTTCATGGTATGTGATTTCTGCCCTTCATGGATCTGTAATCAACAGTAAACAGGACGAGGACTACTGCTCATGAGAGCTAAACTGGGATTCTCATATGAGTAATCCCTTCATATCCTTTAAGATAAAAATGGGCCTATGTATGAGTATTTTGTCAATTCCATGACATCTACTATGTTTTAGAACTTTACTTGCTTTTTAATAGGAAATCTAGTAAGACACTTTGCCATTTTGCTGGAGAATCAACACATTCTACTTCCATTCCATATAACAACTATAAGCTATGTTTGTAATTTTCTTGGACGAAAGAGTACTAAGAGTAAAAGTGGTACTAAGATACAACACCTTTATAATGTGGTTCTTAGATTATTTTAAGTGGTATTACACCCGATAATCAAATAAAAATAGTCACTAAACATATAATAGACTAATCTAAGACCACTGCGGTGTCGATTTCAAAAAACATCTATCATTGGCCATTGGCCATGATCAAGAAACATTTAGTTTTTTTTACGTAAATTTTGCGTTATGTTTTGTACATAACCTACTACTTATCAATATCAAATTATTAAAAAATAGAATCAGTCAGAGTCATTAGCAATAAAGAACGTACGTTAAAGGTAAAACATCGAAGTAAACATCAAATACAACGATAAACTGAACCTCTTCATTAAACGAAGTATGTAACAAATTATAAAATTGAAGAAAATGAGTTTCCTCGACTCGGAACCACTTGAGCAAACCATTCCATCCATAATGTCCGCGTTATTACGCTGGAACGCAAGATTGCGCAACTACTTACGGTAAACAGCATCTTGTTCGCCCAACTGTACTTACAATGTCAGTTAATTCTTGCTTTCAAACGCCGAATACAAATTGTAGGGTAGATCTTAAGCAGATTACTGCAAGTCTGGAGCATACGACTCAAATTACTGCTATTGCGTATTAGCATACATAGACTTTTTGGAAATTTCGATTGCTGAAAGCTCGTGTGATTTAAAGGAGTTTTGCGTTTAGATTGTGCACTTTTTAATTCAATCAGAAAATTGGACGTAAATGTTCGTGGGCTGCAATTACTATTTAACACTTTGGTAAGCGTTGCGGGAGGCGACACTAAACTGGAGTTATTTTTCTAAACTGAAGATGCGCGGATAATTAATTGAAAAAATGAATTTTTAGCATCTGTGTATCATCTACGAATACACAGACGTAATGTCCGCCCCCTGTGTAGTAGCGCCGACGTAAATACAGCACTTTTGTTCGCCCGTAATCCACATAGCACAGAGGTCTGAGTATTTGTGTACCCAGTTCCTAGCGTATGTCTCTATCACTCACGACACGGGAAATTCTAGTTGAAGGCTATGGTTTAACAGTATTATTTATTTGTGCATGTTCACAGACAAAACCTCAATTCGGACTTCACGG
The DNA here is from genome assembly GCA_018251015.1 of Phocides pigmalion okeechobee. NCBI lineage: Eukaryota > Metazoa > Arthropoda > Insecta > Lepidoptera > Hesperiidae > Phocides > Phocides pigmalion. The sequence continues at coordinate 4,241 of DWON01005049.1, read as the reverse complement.
ACAGTGCGCTCGGCAGCACTGACAAGAGCCCGCTGCCATACGGCAACTTTCAGTTGCGAGACACCACCGTGCAATCGATATTGTCCCATCCCAGATATGGACCTAAGTAAGTACTTATTTACATCACCAACTACAATCGAACGAATTGATCGAGTAGCTTAAAGTATTTTTCATCATGGTCATTATTAATCTATCATCATATTGCCAGGTCTTCTACCAGACATCTCGTTTGTCAAATATGGATTGTTAGGCTTCACACAGTCTTGAAAACCTTATGGAAATCTCACTGACATGCAGTCTCATATAATTAATTATATTTGTCACTGATTATATTTGTAACTATCAAAGCAAGGGATAATTAATTTCTAATACGTACATTATTTCTAAAAATGAAATGTCACATGTGTCGTGATCTTAATCACTGGGATATCACTACTATAGCAATCATGATCATCATTACTGATGAAGTAAAAAAATCATGATGATGAAGCTAATGCACTTTCAAGCATTTGTAGCACAATTTTTGAACAGGAATCTACTAAGTTGTTGTTAAAAACTACTTTGCAACAATCCGCCACCACAATGTATAATGGTTTCAAAGCATGCATTATGTGCAACTTAATAGCATGGATTTTCGCAAAGTAACGCCTGATACTATTAACTAGGAATCTAATAGATTTTAACTAGGAATCTAATAGATTAATGGAAAAGAACATTAGTAATATTGCGTAATATTTTCACAGGTCAGCTCTCGGTTCAAATATGTACACCTATCTTAAATTTGGACTACCTCGAGTTTTCCCACCAAACCACAATGGCTCACAACGATCTGGAACGCCTAAACCAAAAACATCAATTGGAAGCGGTATGAAATCTGTGCCAAGGTATGTAATTGATTGACGACCTCTATATGGATTAATGTCGGAATATTTTGAGGTTGTTTTGATTGTTCTCTTTATTTTAGAATTCAAAGGCAAAGTCGAGGTATTCGCGAAACCTCTTCAGGGTATGATAGTTCCGACAACGAGACCACTACTAACTACAAATATAGTCGCAAGTATCGTTCTGATCCAGATTTTAGAATGCAGAATCTACATCCATCTTATCAGGTAAGTTTACATAACTAAGTATTGAGTCTCGAGAATCAAAATCACTTTTAAACTTGATTATTATGTTGTTAATTGATTTCTAATCCGCTATTTTGATTGGAAATCACTACTATCACTACTTATAAAAGAGAAATAAGTGATAATTGAGAAAGCTTATTTATGTATATTTGCTTTATTTGTTTTAAAATTTCTTTATTCCATACAAAAATCGTATATCTTATTGGTAACTTCCATAAAATTTTAATAATTACCTTGGTTATATCACTTACATTGTAAAATATATTAGGCAAGAAACATTCTAATTTTCAGCAGTTCTTCGCCTCACATATCACATTTATTGAATAGTTACTCAATTTTTTAAGTACAAAATATATCAGTTTTATACTAGCAGTGTAGGAGATCATCATTACTAAAAGTCACGATTACTTTTATAATATTTGAAATTTCACCTTTTCCTTGTTTTTCCGATTATTTCTTATCTTAAAATTGTAGCTTACTTTGTAGTGCGATGATGAAATTTCTTTAATATGTATATAAAGAGGTTCTCATATAAGTGACAGTGTTGTCTTTTTTGAGAATAAATTTCTTTAAACCTACCGTCTGTTTGACGCTATAGCATGCGACCGGAGTTCCATTAGTAGCGATGCAGCAAGCAGGCATCCGCGGCGAGTCGCACTGGACAAGCTCTCGGAACAAGTCAGTGAGCGAAGCCAATCTGCTCGGTATGGACGCTAGACCGCACCGCTCCTACAACAACCGGCGGAATAGCGTTGCTGACTTTGTGCCTGACAACGACCATCAAAGGTGAGACTATTGTTTTATCAGCATTATTTTCAGGAGAGTAACAAGAGTCAGCGGCCGGCAAATGTACAACTTGTTGAGCAAAACCAACTTGCTACATTTGATAGTAAAACTCAACACAAGTACAGTAATAAGTAGGTAGTATTTTATAAACCGGTGTATTCACCATAGACACTGGAACTGCTCTACTTGCGTTGGGACCTTTCCGAGCCGGTTGTAATGGACAAAAATCCCACACAACTCTCCCACATAATCTAGGATATGTGGAAGACTTTCCACCGTCACACAAAAAAACATGTTGACATTAATTTCAAGCCCAATAACAATCTATTAATATAATTTAAGAGAGAAAACAAGAGAAGATACACATTGAATGAGAAATTCAACGTAGAGAAACCTAATCAAGCTTCTTAAAGCTACTTAAATAAATTAGGCTAACATTTAAAATGGTTATGCGGCCTACTGTATCTGCAACGGTTTTGACAGTAATCGTCAAAGAATGAAGAAGTATGAACCATAATAAAAACCACAGCAGTAACATTTTATCGAATCAACAGTTTTAAAGTATTCAATTGGAATGACGTCAAATTACATAGACCAAAACAATGTCAGCAAAACAATAACTGAATTTGACACAAAACCATATTATCATAACATAAAGAATGAAATGTTCCAGCTATCTAATGCCATCGTCTCACCTGGGCGGTCGCATGTCGAAAGCCGGAAGCCACATGTCCTTGGCACAGTCCAGGAAGCACTCCACACTACGGCCTGGGGACCATTTAGACGGCTACACACATTCAGCGTATATTTATCCTAATTATTATGTAAGTTTTATACAATATGTCACTTTTTTGGAGACCGTATTAAACATTATCGAGGAACTAATGCTATAAAGTCGATACAAGAGACCAAAAGTAGGCTGCAAATATTTTTATATTAGACTTGTTGGGCATAAGTCTATCTCTATAACTGAGGAAAGCCTGGTGTATATACCAACACGCTGATTCAGTGCACATTGGTGGCAAATATTAATGGTAAAAAAATCTACCGGATATTTTCCAGTCACCAACAAGTGTTAACCACTGCTAAATGATAATAACTGAGACCGATATCTTTAATTACCCATCGGAGCATGAAAGCGTAAATGAATTGTTTGCAACTCGTGGCCACCCATCCAACTATTGAGCGTGATCGACGTTGTTTACTATTGTCGATCGTTTGCTACCTACAATTTTTCAAAGCTATTCTCATAAAATAAAGTATCAGTTTGTAATGCGATGTCTGAATAATTCGCTTTGGAAAACTTACTATAATTATCAGGTAACTTTTGCGATAAAAAAATATATGCTTACTTTCTCTGGCAGATAAATGATTGTATCATAATAAAATATATATTTCGTAGGTAAACAATTTAGAGATTACGTCACCAGAAAACAAATCCACGCTGCTGGTATCCGGGTTGAGTTTCGAAGTGAAGTCTGGGGAGATCTTGGCAGTACTAGCGACCTCACAACACGAGGCAACCGGTCTTCTCGATGTGTTGGCTGGTGCCAGGAAGGTAATGAAATTTTCAAAATTTCAATAAGTCTAAAGTTCCTCTACAAATTATGAAGCTTCTGCCCAAATTATGTTTTGTCTTGTATTGTCCTATATTTATTTGCTTAAAAAATCGTGATAAGTTGAATTAATTTTTATACATTTACTGCAATGAAATAAGTCCAAAGTTCTTCTGGAAAACACGAAACTAAGGGATTTCTTGAATTACATTTTAGACACTTATCGACTCTATGGTGAAAACTTTTCCTTCCTAAATTTGTTTGGTAGCTTCAAAATCATGATACTTTAAGATCAACTCGAATTATGCATGAATGTATCAAAGTTACCGTCAGAAAAAAAATGTATTGTTTGTTACATTGGTATTCCTGTAGATTTCTCTTCTAATTTTTCTCTCTTCATCAGAAACTCTCCGGAGACATAGTGTTAAACGGGCAGCCGGTAGCATCTTCAACTCTAAGAAAGATAGCGGCCTACGTCCGAAAAGACACATCGCTATGTCCAGCCATGACGGTCGAACACACGCTTAGATTCCACGCCTCGTTGCGAAGGCCGATGAACAATCACAATCAAATCAAGATGGACGATAGAGATCGGGTGAGTTCTTTGGAATACATTTTTATCTTAATCAAGACCTCTCTTATTTTGCAATGGAGTTCAATAGCAACAACAATTTGGAGTTTCTTTCGCCGACTCTTCTCCAAAACGAAACACCGTACGAGTCGGTGGTAGTTTATTGACGTTCAAAAAGAATTCTGTAAAGAATCTACTTTG
>DWON01005048.1:0-15414 GCA_018251015.1 Phocides pigmalion okeechobee | reverse complement strand
AAATCTAAATATAATAAAAGTCTAACCTAAACAATCTAAAGAACATACGGCATGGTGCCAAGAAAGTTGGCCACGTTCCTGAATTAAACAGCGATAGCTATTATATAGCGCCGAGCAAATGTGAGGCGAATTGTAATTCGGGTGAGTAGTTAGTCTGATCGTCAGTAGTATGTAGACCTCCTGAGGTCTGAAATATAACGATTGTAATCTCTTAACATTCGGTTCTAATCTCCATACCCTCTAAAGGACTGACGCTTATGAAGCATGATTAATTGCAACTGGCCCCTAGTTGCTATTAATCATATAAGGTGGCATTGATACAGTGACCGATATACTGTGTATTTTTTGAAGTAAGTTCATGTAATGGGAGCAACTACATTATTTATTGTATTAACCACACGAATTGTTATTTGTAAGAAGTAGTTCATAGGTTATAATAGAAAAAAAAAGTACTTTGTGTTACATGCATACGTATTTTTTGAAAAATGATTTGCTACTGTTTAATGTTTGTTTCTACGGTGTGTCAAATTTCATTTTAAACAGTCAACTGAAATTACAATAAATATTTAATATACGTATGAAATTCTATACATAATATCGAAACTCAAAACATTGAACAATGAACATGTCAAATTATAAAAAAAAAAACATTTAATATAACATATAAAAAACTTCTCCTACAAAGGTACTAATAGTTAATCGTGAGTTTTAAAAGGTGGTAGAGCCGTTAGAGCTCGCCCGGGGCGACAACACCCCCACCCACATAATCCACCGTAAAGCAATATGTTCTTCATGTATTGTGTTTCGGTTGGGGAGGTGTGGTTGCCGGATATACATCATTGGAGGGGACCATCTTAGTCTTCAAGAGCAGGAACGCATCCGCGTCCATCCTTAAATAGAGCTTCTGTTCTGTTTGAGATTGGACGTGGTTGTCCATGGGTTGCAGTGATCACTTAACATCAGGTGGCCTGCATGCCCGTTTCTTACTCTATCACAATAACAAAAAAAAAAAAAAAACAATAAATCCACGTGCCTAACAGGCGTGCGTGACTAGAAGGAATTATATCGCGCGGTTATTGCGTATCATATGCGATGTACAGCGTATTATAAACTTAGCAATAAAACGCACGCGTTGTCAAACGTTCAGCGATTATCATCTCTACAGCAATAAACGTACAAAACAAACACATTAAACGTAGTTATAATAAAATAAGAGATCTCAGTTAGCTTAAACGGTGCACATACTCGTACTCGTATAGCAGGAACGTGACGGGTTTAATGTTGATCTTGTTGCGAACTGGATCGGATATATTTTTAATATATTATTTACTTTAAAAATTAAGTATTAGGTTATTAGATAACTAGCGATCTAGCTCAGCTTCGCTCGGGTGATAGAGTTTGCATTTACTTTTCTTTCATACATGTATCCAGTTGTAAAATCGAACAATTACAAACGTCTGTTTCGAACGACGACTAAATTACTTTTTAATTTTTGAATTACTACATTGAATTTTACTATTTAATTTCTCGCCCATTTTACAAAAAGCTTAACTTATTACGCACCTGTACCTGTTGTTGAAAATTGTGAGAAAATCCGTCCAGTAGTTTTTGAGTTTATCATGAACCGACAGACGGACAGACAAAGGACTTTATTTTATAATATTTAGAGATATTTATTTGTTAATAACTATCTGCTGTCTGTGATGGGCTTCAATGTTCTGCGTCAGTTAGAGAGGTGTGGTTGCTATGTACACTTAAACGAGGCGACCACCTTAACAGTGTCCTTTTCAGGAGTTCACCTTCGCTTGATGACTATTTTAAATTGGGATTGGATGTTCAGGAGTAGAAATGCATCAATGTAACACGAAGGGCAGAACTTTAGTCTCATTTGAGGTTAGACTTAGATGTCCATGGGTCGTAGAGATAACATGGACCATTTGATAAAGATGGCCTGCACGCTCGTTTTCTACTTTAACAGCATAAAAAATACAAAGCTGTAAGTACTTCAAATGCAAAAGCGAACTCAATAATCAAAACCCAAGAAAAATCTCTTTCGCAGTACATAAATGAAATATTGAAAGAAATTTGTCGTCATAGTATTTCCGGAGATCTTCATTCATCTTTGTTACGAGCCCACGTGGTTGAAAGGGTAAATCCCTTTAGTTGGTATATGGGAAAACAATTTGCCGCTGGATTTGGGACAACGTAGGGCTGTAATGTAAGCACTGTTAAGTTTTTCAATAAAGTAGGTGAGAAATGTGATAGGTCATTTTATTTTTATAATAATTAAGATATAACATATTTTATGTACTAAATAAAATTGGCAATAGCAGACAGTCTACTTGAATTATCGTGGTCAATACCGCCCATGTGTAGCCGAGTTCATGCAGAAGAGAAGTACTACTTGAAGTCGGTTATACATTATTTGTTACTTTTGTGCACTAGAACGGGACGCCTTAAAGAAGTTAATGTACCTACTACATCTTTGTAGATTAAACAATCTAGAAATAGTACTGCTGCCTACTTCAAATTGCTGGTCTACTTGAAGTCGGTTACACATTGTTCGTTACAAATGTACATTAAAACGGAACGCCTGCAAAAGTTAATGTATTAATACATCCTTGTGGTTAATTAATCCAGAAATAGTAATTGCTGCCTACTTGAAGTCGCTGGTCTACTCGAAGTCAGTTACGCATTGGTAACTATATATACGGATGAAGACGGAACACTTCATATAAACAAATATGTCTTATTACTCATTTGCTGATTAAATACACCAAAAGTCTCTACTCCTCATATCTTGGGTGTATCCTTGTTAGCCAATGGTATCGACAATGTAAGTGGCAGTGTTTTAAGTTGTCAGCAGTATACCAAAATCTACCTAAACGAAAATAATTCAGAACACTTCAACGAAGCAACTTCAATAAGATTCAGATAAGGCTCGCCTCTTATACAATATTAAATTCATTTACCCTCACTCTTGTACTAGTCAAATTGCTGATGGCAGTCCTCTGTCTTCGATCAAATTATACGGCACGCTCACGCATTACCTTGATGAATGTGTACGAAAATGCGCATCAACTTGAGACCGAATTGTATTTATCAGGCGCGCGCAAAAGGGACGTGAACATGAAATTCGTTTTCCGCGGAAAGTTGAGAGAGTTAAATCTCCAAATAAAAGGTGGCTTGTGGAGTCAGCAGAGAGTTGCTGACTTCAACTTGCTGATAAGGTTTACTGTATACCTGGGGCGAAGAGCGAGAGAGGAGTTCGTGTAGATAATCGACTAAGTACATTAAAGAAGAGAATGAAGAAAAAAATAAGTTAAATTAAAAAAACTTTACTTACAGATAATATTCCAGCGCAAAACAAAGTACACAAAAAATGTAAAAAGAAAAAAATAATTGAAAAAACTTTATTGCACACTTATACACACTAGACTTAGACAGATAATACATTAATACATATTAAATTAGTCTGTTTTTTCCACCTCCTTATATTTAGACTATTCGGAATGAATAAGTTAAAAATATAAATAAAATAGCCATATATTCGAGGTAGACACTAAACATTCGAGCATGAAACTTACTTAAGATTTGGTAGAAAGGTGTTAAAGGTGTCAGCTCACTTACAAATGAGGCGACTACCTTAGTCAAAATGTCCTTAGTACAAATCTGTATGGATTACGGACGAACAAAAGTGCTGTGTTTACGTCGGCGCTACAAGACTAGGGGCAAATATTAAAAAATACAATATTTCAGTGAATTTTCGGCGCATCTTTAGTCTAGAGAAATAAGCTCCAGTTTAGTGCCACCTCCCGCCACGCTGACCCGATTTAATATCTGAGCGTCGCAGTCAAAGTGTTTAACCTGCGAATGACGTTAAAGTCTCAAACAGTAACGAGACCCTTACATTTAGATCATCTTAGCGATAACGAGTGTTTTGTTCACGCTGAGGGGTAAGCTCCATTATCGATCTTATCGTCTCAAACAAAATGATCAAACGTCGTCTTTACCAAAATGACAGGACCACAATCATCTCGCGTATCGTTTGTCCGTTCTTTATGAGACAAGTCGGTAATGAAGTTGCTTACCCCTCCGCGCGAACAAAACACTCGTTATCGCTACGATGATCTAAATGTAAGGGTCTCGTTACGGGTGATCACAGCCGCCTCCGGACACGCGATTGTTTACAACGATAACGATTGGACGAGTCTCAACTTTTTATGTAGGAAGAAAATGAGTATGCAGGTCACCTGATGTTAAGTAATCGCTTTACACGACCCAAAATCTTAGTTCCAGTTGTGTAGATCCATTGCTGTTCCTACGGACTAAGATGGTCACTTAGCTTTTGAGTCTAATCGGCTACAGAAAAACAAAAGTTGCTTCACGGTAGATTATGGCCGTAGCGGCGGTACCTCCGCAGTCGAACTGTACTTCTAATAAATCACTTAATGTGTTCCATGTGAGTATGTGTTGGTTTATATACAGGCGTTTCGCTTTACGGCCAACGAAATCAGTGTTGAATCAAGATCAAAAATGAAATAAAACCCTTTTTGTACATACAAGTTGTCTTTTCTCTATAAAATTCTGAAAGGTGCACACTTAATCTGAACGGTCACTAACTGCACATCTCATTCTGAGAAGAGAACCCTGCAGACGTAAAACAGATATGACCTGTTGATGGTGACAAGAAAATAACATAGAAAATAATTCTACTACAATGACAGCATCTGAATTATATTTTAAACATTGTAATCAATATTGATAAATAAAGTTGAATATTCTCATTTAATGAACGATTAATTTTGTCATAATTTTCAAAACGGACAATTTGTACATTTATTGTTAAACAATTAATCTTTTTAATGTTAATTATCCTTTAATCTTAAATACACAAACAATATAAGCTCAGTTCAAAGGTTGATTAACTAAACGATACCTATTTATGACTATCCTTGAATGGTCCTTTCAAAGTTTCAAAGAACAAGATCCCATCTTCATTTGAAGAGAAATCTCCAACGACTTTTAATACGGCGATGCTCATTTCAGTTTGAAAATTATAAATTATATTTGTCTTCATCTTGTCGCCTCTGAAGTATAAAGCATAAATAAAGGTTCAATTTACTTAGCGACTCGGCGGGCAGTTCATAGACAAATGTTCATAACAAAATTATTACATCTTCAGCTTTGTATTTTAAATCATGACGCAAAAAAGATTTGTGTTATAACATTTTTTTAAATGTGGAGAGTAGCAAACGAGCATGCAGGATACCTGCTGTTAAGTAATCGCTTCAGCGTACAGACATCCATGTGCAACCTCAAACAGGTCTGCAGCCCTATCTCAGTTCGTACGTAAATGCGTTGCTACTCCTGAGGAGTAACTTGATAGCTTCGATTTTAAGTGTCATCCGCTCAAAGCTGGTATAAAGAGGTATGTCAGTTTTTTAGTGATTAAAACTACACCTTGTTCCTCAGCACTTAAGTTCTGGAGGCTGGGAGAGGTAAGACAAGCTATGACCTGAGATAAGATTTTAGTAATGCTTGTGGTTTTGTTCGTAGGTAGCATCAACTACTTTAAAAAGAGTACTGAGAGGTTTTTCCATTGGCTCTTTCTCTCAATCAAAGTTAGCCGACAGACGTTCAAAACCGATTTACTGATTTTACATTGCCTCTTTGACACTTATTAAGTGTATGTAAATACTTAAATTAAATAAAATATTTCAATTTCACTTAACATCAGGTGACATGTACGCTCGTTTGCTACTTAAGGCTTAAAAATAGTTGAAACTCGTCTAATCGTTATCGTTCTTAAAAAATCGCGTGTCTGGAGACGGCTGTGATGCCCATAACGAGATCTCAACATTTAGATCATTAATGATTTCCACATCCATAACGAAAAAAGAGTCTCGTGTCAACCACATTATTGTAATTAGGCCTTTACGGTCCTACCAAGTAATTCCTTGTTCTAAGTGGTTCTACCGAGATTACGTAGCCCGCGATGTTATAACGCTCGTTATTATGTCATTAACTCTTATTTCGGTTATATTACAGGCCTGTTATTAAATCTCTAACTTGGCTCACGAATTGACGCCTACGGCTCACCCCTTATTAATAAGATGTAATTATTATGGCTTCGAACGATGCACGAATTTAAGGGCGTGGAATTTCATTAAGGGCTTACGAGTAGTTAATGCCGTGCCGACAACAATTTCTTTATTTGATTTACAATACGTTTTACAGTACTTTAATAAAAAAAAACTTTAATAAAAAAAAAACTTAAATGGTTTACAAGGATTTAGAGCGAAGATTTTTTTCAATAATCTATATTTGAAATAATTAATTGAAAATTTAATTAATTAATGTATATATGTATTACATTAAGTACTTTAATCGCTTAAGTAGGATCGCCGGTAGAAGCTGGATTAGGAAAGCAGAGGACCGTACAACATGGCACGCTCTAGGGAAGGCTTATGTTCAGCAGTGGACAGTTATAGGCTGACTACAATTACTTTAAAATAAATATAATAAAAATAGCTTGACTGAAACAATTTAAAGGTAGTCCGTGCCCGTGCCTCATGTTGTCATTAAAGCTGGACGTATTTTCACGCTGAATAGCCATCGCAATTCGCTGCGTGAGATATGAACCAGCTCTTTTGTCACCAGCAGCTTCGATCCAATGTAATTAACAGTTCAAAAAGTTACAAGTACTAACTAAATATAGTATAACACCGTATATAGCGTCATTTATTTCTAATTAAAAGTGTAAGTTGTAAAATACTCGTAATATTATTATCGTCTCTGAAGTGCCTCTCCTTACTTTTATGTCTTTAAAATTTCAAAATTAATTACATATATAGTAATTGATATTTATCCATTAAATGGACTTTATACCCAAACATTAACGCTTTAAAAAATAAGGATAGTAAATTCTAACTGTAACCTAGTCTCGGGAACAAGAGCGCTCGCCCTAAACACTTCATTTGAATATTTAAAACAGATAAGTTCCCGAACGGAAAAAGTGCTGCGAAAAACCTTGTAACTCTCGTAAGTGAATATAGTCATATATTATAGAATATAAAATTTGCCTTTCATAGCGAGACGTGCGTGGCTTGTAGGATCGGAGTTAAGTCCGATCGAATGTCCTAAACACCATTTGTAAACGTAAACTATATATTATATCATACGTTTCTATTTAATTACAGGTAAAGGGGTTTTAAAGACAGGAGAACTCGAACGGGGAGATACCATCGTCGCCCTCATAATCCATCGTAAAGCATTACTTGTGTTTCTGTTAGAGAGGTGCGATTACCGGCTACATTTTGAAGTGATGCGATCTTCTTCGTCCTCAGGAGTAGCAACGTAGATACGTTCGAACTCAGATAGGATTTCAGTCGTGTCTGTGGTTGTACGTGGATGTTTATGAGCTGTGACTACTTAACATTAGGTGGTTTGCATGCTCGTTTGCTACTCTTTTTAAACAAAAAATACATGTTAATTATAATGACGGACACCTTAAAACTACGCGTTTTGCCATAACTATGAGCTATGCAAGTGGTTCGAAAGATCGGCAATTAAAAAGCGTTAATCGTGAGTACCCGTCATATAATAATGTATAAATTCAGCTATGATATTAGATTAAAATAATATATGTGAATCTTATTATGTAATGTGTAAAAGATCGTTTGTAAATGAAGTCACAAAATTAAGCAATGTCGGATGCGGTCGAGAATTGCACGGGTGACCGTTAAAGACAAAAATTGATTGCTATTTATTGATGGCAAGTGTAGATCGTCAACGAAATTATAGATGAAGTGCCTTGACGCTCGTTTACTTGCCAACTTAAAATTATATTTAAGTCATCCTAAATATTTATATTCCAAAAGATATGTAAACTAATTTAATAAAGTAGCAACTAATGACCTTTTCGAATTCATTTGCATAAACCCACCAGTTAAATACATATTGTGTTACCTGTTCAGCGCAAATGTTTTGTAGAGAAGAGATAATTATATTTAAAGCATTTTCTTCAACTTTCACAAGTAAAACTTGTTCGATGGTATTGCGAACGAAAAGGGACGTCCTTCACCTATCTGCTCCTCATACCCAGTGGTTTCTATCCGCTCTCGCGGGGGAGAAAAAAAGGGGGACGTCCTTCACCTATCTGCTACTCATACTCGGTGGTTTCTATCGGCTTTCGCGGGAGAGGGATTGGTAGGGATTATTCGTACCTCGAGGGTTCCTTCTTTGCCAGGTCTTCTTCTCAAGGGGTCTAGAGACCTCCTGGATGGGTCACGCGGCATTACATCGATCATTTCACGTATTATATATTATATATTAATGAAAGAATAACGATGTAACAGGAAAGCATTGATGGCCGGCGCGGCCCTCGCCCCGATCGCGCTGTTTAGCGGGCGGCTACGAAGTTGGTCGTGCGACCGTCTACTGAGATGCTAGTAGTCGATCCCTAGGTGGATGGTATTATTTTAATCTGTATCTTCTTCTATATCTATCTATATATGTAATAAAACTGGAACTGATCGGTGTCTGTACATGGCAAATATATTTAGAAAATCATAATGGGGTGCCTCTATACACGCAAGAGAATCCAAAACAATGTTTTTTATTTGGTCTGTATTTGTATATGTTGACTTGACTTGACTGGCCAATAGGGGTTAATGGTCATCCCATATTGGATGATTTTAAATTGCCTATTAAGTTTACGACATTTTATCCATTGATAACAACTAGTACAGAATCTTTAACGTGCACACCAAAAGATTCGGTCGGTCACCCATCCAATTTCCGATCTCATCCGACGTTGCTTAACTTTGTAGATCAGACAAGCTGTGGAACATGCTTATTATAATATGTATACGGTATCAACGTATATTACGGTCGGTTGAACTCAAAGTGAAATAACCATTACGTTAAAGGCTAATTAAACCTTGAAACTTGGTTGCCTCTTGCTCACTTCCGGTTTCGTGTCTCAAATAGCAGGAAGTGGCGTTTCACGTTGGCTAATGAAGACATATTCGTAGTTGAAGTTGCTTCAATTATACGTAATATTGACGTATTTATTGTTTACGATTTCAGAAATGTAGTGGTCTGTTTTGAATGTATTTTAACAAAAATCATATCTTAGTTTTTTCGCTTTCTAATTACATCGGCCTTTGGTTCAAGTTTAATTGAGAATTGAGAACGAAATTGTCAACTAAAATTTAATCATAATCAATTATTGATTATGATTCAAATTTCGTCATTGCGAAGTATTTTACTATCATCAGTCAAACTTTATGAAACATAATGAAAAACATCTCGTGAAGTAAATTAGGCGAAACAAATACCGTTTTAGCACCTTTGGAATTTCACATTTCATTCCCTACTTTATTTTTAGAACATGCTGCAATTTCAATATTTCCCCAAATTCTATTAATTTTCATAATTACGAAATTAATAATAGTTAACTATTATCAGTCAAATTTTACGAGATTCTTTCTGCAAACTTGACGAAAAACAAATCTATCAACAAAATTGAATTTATCAATAGAAATCTGGATTTAGCACTTTCGTCAAAATTATTCTTGTTATTTAGTTATTGAGTTTAAATATTACAAAAAATTAGATTCTCACCATTCTTATATTTATCAATAAAATTACTATCAGGCGAAGTTTATAAATAACAAATCTTAAGAAGCGGTTTTACAATTTAATATAATATAAATATCGCGCCACTTTCTTCGGAACTTCATATTTTTATTCCTCACCTTTTGGAGAACGCTGCAGTTTCAATATTCCAGCAAATTGGTTCCATTCACGTCATTGCGAAATGTCTAACATAGCCGGTTGTAAGTTCTTGTTTGCTTGTTGGGAATTTGAACTTGATCAACGCGTTATTGCCGAAGTTTGTAACAGGTTATGTAAAGGTTTCGTAGAATGTAAGAGAAAACTTAGATGAGCGTTTAAAAAGCATTCATGCGAAGTATGGAAGGTTGTCAGAAGGTATAATACAGAGAACCGTACGGAAATCACTGATGTTTTGTGTACTGGTATAAATTCTATTGAGATTTCTTATAACTAATAGTTTTATTTCAAGTTTTCTGTCAAAATCTTTTTGCGTAAGGGTTTTTTTATATTTGGTTCTTTGATGTAGCGTAAATGTAGTATGTAGATGAGGAATTTTGAAAAATGCATCTCTTAGGGAATCAAACAGGTTGAAAATGAAGTTTCATATCGACTTTTACACGAGAAAAGACGCGGGTAAAACTTAGTATAATATAATTGCAAAGATAAGCAGATATGGTGTAAAAGTAATTAAGGGCATCAATTTCGGAAAAATGTTATCCAAACGACTTATGATTACGAAGCGATGTCAAAGTGTAGAGTCAGCAAAAGGGAGTGAGAATATGAAGAGTGTCTTATGACGAGACGTAGTATCTTCCGCTATCTTATTTCAATTTCAACGCTCCATTGATTGCAGATGCCGGGAGCGGTCTTCTTTTGCAGTCATCAGGGGTAAATAGGACAGAACGATGCAAAACTGCCCAGGTGAGAACGGGATAGCGTCTATTTTTCTACGTGGAGACGAAAATATCGAAAAAAGTTATCGCATCAAAGTCTCTGCGTTCGTAAAGGTCTCATTAAAAGTGCTTTGTGAAAGAATTCGTTCCAATTTATAAGGCAGTCGGCGGTAGATTGGTCGGAAAGTAAATAACGACATTTTCTGTTGTTTAAACGAACTTGCCGGGCTCGGGTACAGTCGCGCTCTCTCGTTAGTGCACATCTCTTCGTTGGCCTCTCATAGCTTGTTCATTTTTGCTATCCATTGCATTTGTTTGTATTTGCAGATCCAAATGAGATTTTTCTGCGACTACTACTCAAAATTGAATAAGTTGTTGCTGCTATATTTGGTACTATATGTAAAAATATAAATTTAGTTTCCGGTAAAGTAGATATCTGAATTATGAAAAAAAATATTAAAGATTAAAATATAAGTCACGAATAAATGAAATTCACATTTATCTCTCTATAAATGTGTAACGTCTGCCTTCGCTATAAGTTTGATGGGGGGTTGGAACTATAGTTCGCCAGGGAAGATGCCGCCCTTGTAATCCACCATAAAGTAACCTGTGTTTCGGTTGGACAGGTGCATTTCAAGCGAGGTAACCATTTCAGTCCTCCAGAGAAACAACGAATCTATGTACGACACCAAACAGTGCTTTAGTTTGATTTGAGATGTTCATGGGCTGCAGAGACCATTCAATATCAGATGGTCTGCAAGCTCATTTCCTGCCGTAAAAAATTCAGTAAAAGAACATAAAAAAGGATACAACCAAAACCGTAATGTTAATATTTGTTCCATATATCAAGTTGACTTAAAGTTTCAAATTAAATACTTCCAACCATCCATAATGAACGGTATCCTTTAAATACGATGACCACAGTCGAATCGAAAGGGTCAAAACTTCGTCCAACCATAAATCGGGTCCCTTGCCGACCACGAGACGAATCCCAACGATAGTTGGGACATAAGTATGTTATTTTATTCCACGTCGCACGAATAAAAATCAGTGACCGTAAACCGAGGCCAAGGTATCGAGTGTAGTGACACTTCGTAAATCCGCCATGTTGTATTTCATAGGCACGACACACGCCTTCACACTTCTCCTGATGTCACATTTTCAGTCCATCGGAGCGCGAAATAAGTACATTTTTGCTCACGAGCCGTAATAAAAAAATAATGACATGTTTTAAAAGTAAATCCCGCGCGCCGTCATTGACAGATGACGCGATCCCGCTGCGTCAAGTTTAGGGAATAAATGGGGCTCTAAAGCTTTTTTAGACATTCGCTCAGTAGTTACAGGATTTCATTTGACATTCAAATTAAGTGGTTTACGAAACCTTTTAGGCAACTGTTGAACGTGGAAACGTTTTAGATGTAGTGCGTTCAAAAACTCATTATTAATACATCGATTTGAATGGTGTGGTACATGTGACATGTACTTGCTTTATAGCAATAGTGAAGTAGTACTGTGTTCTGATGTGCGTGTGATACGATTATGTTTATGAGATGTTTTTTTTTAAATATGATTATATATTATTTATGTATTTAAAATTTATGTCATACTTAATTTTTTGTGTATTTTCTAAGTTACATAAGAAATGGAATTCGAAAGCAAATTCAAAATCTAAGAATTTTGGAGTATGTCTAATATATCTATTATTCTAATAACTATTTGTGTACTACTTTAGGTAGAATTGAAAATATGTTTGGCCTTTTATTTGCCAATATCATAATCAAAAATAGTAATATATTATTTTTAGCTGCATTCTTATGTTTTTATTTTCAAAAATGTAAAACATCAAAGAAACTGATGGTAAACGGTCACTGCTTTCATTATTCGCTATGATTTTTGAGTTTTGAGGAGAGGTGTGGGTGCTGGATACACTTACAGGGGAGGCCATCATTCTCAGGAGAAAAATGCATATATACTTTTTCGGTGAGAAGACTATCAAATGAGCTTGAAGACCTCATGTTAATTAGTTGATGTTACCCAAGGACATTCACATCCTACCTTAAACAGGACCGCTATCTAAGTGCGTGCGTAGATGCGTTGCTGCTTCTGAGTACAAAGCTGGTCCTTGCTTGTAAATGTACCTGACAACCGCATCTTTCCAAGCACAAGAATGCTAGATTATGAGGCTAGCTGTCGTACGTCCTCGGTCAAAGTATAACTTCATGACCATCAACGAAAGATCTTAGATATGAATCTAGATAGATTTATTAAAGAACTAATGTACATATATTTAAAGTCTTACATTAGTTTATGTACGACCTTAGATAGTTGTCTTCGGGCAGTCTTCTATAGTCCCGTTTGAGGTTAAACGTAAATATCCATACTTTGTAGCGAAGAGTCATCAAGCCTACACGCTCCTTCGCTATTCTAAAGAAATACTAGATGTTTCACTAGTTTTATTTCTGTTTGTTTTACCGGTCACTGAAAACAGATAGCTTCTGCTCGTACCAATACTTTTTCTTTTACTGTAACGATAAATGGTTCACAGCGGGCATTCGTTTCGTGCGTAAGGTGTAAAGCGTTTCGAACTTGCGTGCGATTCTCGATTCATGGCGACGGGAATTTTGTCGTTTCGTTTTATTGCCACAGTTACATGTCCGCTGCTTTATGGCGGCAAATGTTGGGTTTACGGAGAGAAAAACGTCGATCAGTGCGGTGTGAATGTTATTGGAACGTTTTCCTGATTGCAACTTTCGATATTTGTGATTGATCGTATTGCTTTTGTACCAATCACGAATATTGTATATGATTTTTATTAAACGAGCGCGTATGTATTAGGCGTGACTATGAGTTATGCATTATTTGAAATATCGGCAATTTAAAATCGTAAATCGTGAGTAATCGGTACATAGTAATATCTGAATTAAGAATTAGATTTTTTCTGTGTTCAGATGTTTGGGTTTGTTATTATGCGTTCGTGTACTCGCGTCTCCCGGAATTTTAGTATGAGGCTAATTAGGACGTCTGCAATCAGGAGATGCAAAGAAACGGGAAATTATACTTTTAATAATATATTAATAAAAAATAAGAATATGTTAATGAAGTAATATTAATAACAAAAAACTGTTGGTCGAAGTGTGATAAACACTCCTGGAAATTTTATTTGTGGGAAGGTAGCCGATTATATAAAAGCTTTACTCTTTGTTTCTCGATTTAAATCCCAAGTTTACCACTACCAGTTCATCCCTAAATTAGTACTAAGTACTAACTCACTCACTCGACACTTAACACACGCCACAGCTAGTATGAAGTGAGTTTGTGAGCGCAACACGTTACTCTGACCCTCGACACTTCATTATCACTCTTTTTTATAAAACACTAACGAAATCCGGTTTTGCACAGATAACAGGATATAAATGTCAAATTTTTTTCTGTCGTAGTGTCGCATCAAGTTATGTCGTAGAGCATGAGATCGCTTAAACTGTTTGTCATACCTGGTTTTCATTTTGTTGTAGCTCCTAAGATTTAAATGGAAACCGTATTAAGACAACGAATTTAATTTGATAAGATCAATATCGTAGCAGTCTAATATGCTTTTCAATTACCACACGTAACCAATTTTTCAAAACATAGTAAGATCCAAAAAAAACCCAACAACCGGCAGGAGGGCACTTTATTTTAATATTATGTGCAGATATATTGGCAAGTTTTCGAGAATTAGACGAACCACAAATTAGTGCACCATGCATAGAAACATACATTAAAATTATAATATTAATAACGCTTTCTACACTCATAACTCTACATTAGGATTTTCAATAGGTGCCATGGACATATAAAAAGACAAATACTGAAACACCCAGACCTAGAACAGTAATCTATATTTGTTATTAAGAACATTTCCTGACCGGGAATCGATTACTGAACCCTTTCGGAACCGTAATGGCGATCACGGCGCAACGCGGATTGCAAATAAATAACATATAGATTACAAATTATATTATTATTGTTTTATATTACGTATGAAATGAATCGCAAAATTCTTGTCTGCTTTGTAATTCTATTGTCATATATAATTGTTTTAATTAAATAGTTCTATGCACGAATAATGATAATCAATAATTGCATTCGTAGATATTCATTTTTTTTTTTCATATTCATATTCATTTACTTTGTTGAATAAGGTAAATAACAAGGTGGAGGAAATAGAATACATTTAGATGATACACAGATGGTAAAAATAATTCTATAATCCTATTTAAACAACGATAAAAAATATTAAGCACGAATATGATAGTGGGTAAATGCAATCGTTTATGATTTAAAGTTTGAACGTCGTAAAATTATAATACGATTGAAATATGCATGTGACATTGTAAGCTCTGCAGTAGATTTAAAGGTGGGAGACCTATATTTCGACCGGGGAGGTAACACCGCCCTCATAATCCCCTGTAAAACGTTACTTGTGTTTCGGTTGGAGAGGTGCAGTTGCCGGCTACACTTTGAAGCGAGCTGACCGTCTTAGTCCTCAAGAGTAGTAACGGATCTACGTTCGAGCTCAGATAGGATTTCAGTCGTGTTTTTCAGTGGTTGTACGTGGATGTCTATGGGCTGCGACTACTTAAGATCAGGTGGTTTGCATACTTTTATTTTTATTATGAAAGAGTAAGAAACGGGCATGCAGGCCACCTGATATTAAGTGGTCACTGCAGCCCATAGACAACCAAGTTCAATTTCAAATAGAACAGATTTCTTTTTAAGGATGGATTCGGATGCGTTTCTACTCTTGAGGACTAAGATGGTTGCCTCCAATAAAGTGTATTCGGCAACCACACCTCCCCAACCGAAACACAATACACGAAGAACATGTTGCTTTACGGCGGGGTTTTCGGGGGGCGGG
>DWON01005047.1:0-15415 GCA_018251015.1 Phocides pigmalion okeechobee | reverse complement strand
GAGATGCCATTTCTATTATAAGGAATTATTGCGTTTCCATGTATGAGTGAAGTTATTGACTCGCTTCAAATAAGACAACCTTTTAATCTTCAAGAGTCACAACGCACTTGTATCGATTTCAGTTAGGATTCCTGTTGTTTATGTAATGGAGTTCGTTACAGATCGCCACGCCTTTCATTAACTACTTATTATCTAGCGGAGTTCATGCACAATAGCTAGTTTAATGTCATAAATAAAGTTTACCGAATTTACTAAATGTTGTCACAACTAATTATTCAATTAATGTACATGTACAATGAACGGTTTCAATTTAGGCAAAACAGACAAGAATGCACGTCGAGACGCAGAGATCTTACGACGGAGTATCAAAAACAAATAAAAGACGATGACTACATTACAACGACAGTGCAAACGGTTACGGGTATAAAACTTTTATTTATTTTATCAAATGGACTTATTAAAGTTTTAAAAATAATTATGTACATAGATAAAATTATTTCAGAAGGAACGGTAAAAAGTTTAAGTATGGCGGATGTTCTGAACTTCTTAAAATATCAACAAAATGCACAACTGTATCTAACAACAGATAGATATGTGCAACAACAAACGGTTGCACCAACAACAGAATATTTCCAGAATCAACCAAATACAAACATTAATTTATTGCAACAATATATTCTATCACAGAAACTTAATACAACCGTTTATAAACCAAACAACATGGAAGGAGTCACTTATTCCCATAAAAGAGATCGCAATATTGATCTAAAAATAGAAAACATAACTCCAAAAGGCATTACAAACAACGAATTTATTGATAAAATTTTCAAAGATTACCTTTTTCAAACTCAAATACGAACTACAACAACCGAAAATACTTTGGGATTCGATATAAAAAGTGTTTATAAACGAATTAACAATCTCATCGAAATTGGTTCAAACACAGATATTAAAAAAGAAAAACAGAGTGAAAAAAATAGTGATATTTTTACACAACGCAACATTCAAAACGACATTACAAGTACAACGCATGTAATGCCACCAATTGAAAAGAGATTCGATAAAAAATACCAATTACAAAGCATATATGATTTTCTTAATACCGTGAATCGTTTTAAAGCTTATTCTTCAATAGATTTTCCTCAAAATAGCACAGCCAAATTAATCAAAAACCAAAGATTTATAGACAAAAATAATGAGACAATACCTTTAAATAATCCAATTAAACACGAGGAAATTGTATCGAATAAACCCAAAGCTGACACAGAAATAACACCGAAGGCCATATCAGCTGATTTAGTTAAGGAAATCGCCAAAACTGTTAAAGATGTTATTATAAAAGATTTGCGCAACGAACTTTTAAATATGTATTATAAACCTACAACAATTACTTCCACGACCACAATGACCACTACAACAACAGGTAATTTTATAAACACTAGAAATACTTAATATTTTAATATAATATTATCGTGAAATTTATACATTTTAATCTAAAGGTGGTAGAGCCGTTAGAGCTCGCCCGGGCACCACCACGACCCTCATAACCCGCCTTAAAGCAACATGTTCCTCATGTATTGTGTTTCGGTTGGAGAGGTGTGGTTGCCGGATACACATTACTAGAGGCGACCATCTTAGTCCTCAAAAGTAGGAACACATCCGCGTCCATCCTTAAATAGAACTTCTGTTCTATTTGAGATTGGACGTGGTTGTCCATGGGCTGCAGTGACCACTTAACATCAGGTGGCTTGCATGCCCGTTCTTACTCTTTCATAATAAAAAAAAGATGTACCGAGTACTCACAATTAATTATTTTTTATTTTTTATTTCGAGCCAGTTGCATGGCTCGTGGTCACGGCGAAACTTATTGTACTAGAAATACTTTTCATAAAACTTATTTTTGCTTATGACTCCTTATTTATTACAGAAACACCCACAACCATGCCTTCCAAAGTTAAAGAAGAAATTACTAAAGATAAAGAATTGGCTATAATGGACACGTTCATGGAATTATATGAACAAATAAAAGCATTAAAACAATCCTCTTTTGTGTTAAAAACTCAGAATAAAACGGAAACGATTGATAACCATTTCATTCAAGAAATTAAGATGTCTGCTAAAGGTCTATCAATGATTAGTGACAAGCCATTACCGAGGCCAGAACCAAAATTATCGATTATGACAGTTCATAATTACAACAGCAAGCAATATACTAATTTAGATCCATATCGTCCAAGGAAAACAAAGAATCGCCGGTTACCCATAACTATACAAACAAATTCAGTAGAAATACAACCACTAGCCGTACCTATATCCAAGCCAGAAAGTTTAATTAGACAAAATATTGTTGTAAACACTGCTCACAATATTCAAAGCAGAGATAAACATCCTGAGCAATCCATAGCAAGAGATAATAGGTATTCAAACATAAGAATCATCCACAGAAATAGAACACACAAATATTCTCCTATGAAACAATATGACAGATATAATGCTGCACGCAATCCAATGCCCAACGGTTATCACGATCTAAGACATGAAGATGTCATAAGATTTAGAATAAAAAACAATGGAAACTCAAGAATAGATACAGATTATTATGAAAAGATAAACGTCGGAGACTATAAGGCTGATAACAACAGGCAAAATGTTGATTTTGGCAATCATTACATCCCAAGATTTCACGAAAGATTAGAGAGAACAGATGACAGAATCGTAGATATTTCAGATAAAGATGTTGCTGATAAACGAGGACTTAGCAACGATAATGTTCCTGAAAGACAGCAATTATCGCTAATAGACATGAAAAAAGGAACACCGTACGATGACACACATTTCAAAAATTTCCTTAAAACTCAACAGAAAGTTACGGACATTTTAGAAAGAATATTAGCGAGCAGACCCAAGACGATCACGCCACCGAGTGTAGAGGTAGCGTAGATGACGTTCAATGATAATTTCACCATCCTCAAAATTCACATTATTACATTTATTTATATTATAAAATATCACTTAACTTTAATAGATGTGTTTTATAAGTTTTTCAATATTTTTAAATACTAGTAAGAAGATACAAGATAAAGGAATTTCGTTTGAAAGTAAAGCCAATTTACTGATATTACATTATACCCTTGACGTTCATTAAGTGTATGTAAATACCTTACAATGAAATAAAATATTGCAATTTGAATTTGAATCGTTGTTTTAGAACTCTCAGTTATTTTAGATATATGTAGCACAGTAACAAGTCATTGCCACTCATGAACATTTTTGTTCAACTTCAAATTAAAATAGGATTGACGTTGCCTATATTATTCTTAGTTAATTTTTATGAACATTAAATATATCTGCCACTGCCTCGGAAGGTACTTTACCGTACCCTTATAATTTGCCACAAAGCATTACATGTGTTTCAATTTCCGAAGTACGGTTGCCGGCTACACCTTGGGGCGAGGCGACTATCTTAGTCCTCAAGAATAGCAACATATGTTTGCGGTTGTAAGTGGATGTCTATGGGCTGCGACTACTTAACATAAGGTGGTTTGCACGCTCGTTTGCTACTCTTCTCACATAAAAAAAATCTTTTTTTATGCGTGAAATAGGTAAGTGATTCGAAATATGGGCAATAAAACGTTAATCGTAAGTACGCATTATACTGTAAAATATTCTATAAGCTCACCTGTGAACCGCCGTGTTCGGTGTCGATGTACCGGGGCACCGGGAAGCGGCTCTGCAAGATCTCTTGTGCGTCGTCGACGGGCGCGCGCAGCAGCTGCGCGAAGCTCTCGTACTCCGGCATCTCCTGGTAGCGGAGCGCGCGCCACTGTGCTATCGTCTGGGGGAGGGGGAAAACGGGGGCCATATGTTAGATTTCTACAATCTGTTCTGATATAGTTTAAGTCCACCGCCGCCCTCATAATCCGACCGGAAGCAAGTCATTTTTCGATAGGAGAGGTGTGCTCACTCGCTACACTGACATAACGAGTCGAAAGAAATTTCAACGCATACACAGTACACATATATGTACAAACACAACAAACTCAGAATTTTATAATTATATATATATTGCACAGCATAATACTGTGTTTACTCTATTTTGAATAATTTATCTTGAGAAATATAATGTATCTCATTAGTTATTAGATCAAACATACCTCTCCATGATATATCAAGATCTGGAAGAAAGTGTCCATGAGCAGGATGCGATCTGCTTGTATGGAAGACGTATCCAATAAGACTGGTTCTGGTGGACCTCCGAAGCTGTAGGAATACAGGATCGGCTGGATCATGATCAGCGACTGAGTGAGGTCCTCACGCATTAACATGTGTCTAGAAAAAAACAAACAAATCATAGAAGTAACTGTCAGGTAGTCTATGCGGTAGAATATGCATAAGTTCCTGGTCTCTCACATAAGTTACATTTACATATTATGCTTTTAACAATATTTTTAGATTTGTTTATACAAACTATGACAGTCTAATCTTAAATATACTTTCTAATAAGTAATAATCAAACATAGTGTTGCCTATAGATTCTATCTATGTTTGATATTATTGTCAATAATATCTATAGGCATATCGATATTACGACTGGTTTCAAAGTTAACTATCAATCCATCAAATATCGATGTTCAAGCAATGCTTTTTAACATCAATTCGAACAAAATTGAATTAATCGAATTAAACTTGAATCGAATAACTTAAATTTGCTTAAATCGAACATTACCTATAGAAAGTGGTCTCGTCGGGTGAGTTGTTGAACACCTGCAGGAACTGCGAGCGACGCAGGTGGTACATGAACTGCGGGTAGAGGCTGAAGTTCTCTGACAGACGGAAACTGTTCGGGTCGTCCTTGCCGTACTCGCCGAACTTTTGACATTGTTGCAAACACACAAGTGTTAGAAATTAAGTACTTTTAAACACATTTGGATTAACATTTTCCCTGCGACGGACATCACTGTTGTATATTGCGCGCGGCAACGCGCTATGCCGATAGCACGTACAAGCCGTTGTACACACCTGTGTCGTACATACAAATCTATGGATTACGGACGACCGAAAATACTGTGTTTAAGTCGACGCTGCAAGACTGGGGGGGCGGACATTTTTTCTGTGTATTCGAATATGATACACAGATGCTATTAAATACAATATTTCAGTAAATTGCTGGCGCATCTTCAGTCTAAATATATAAGCTCCAGTTTAGTGCCAACTCCCGCAACGCTGATCCATTCCAATATAAAACCACCGCAGTCAAAGTGTATGTGTATATAGCGGCGATGTCTATTTGTTTACCTTATCTATGGTGTTACATAAGATTTTCGTGATTGTATCATATTAATAAATGTTTTGCGGAGTATCCGGTTACATAGCCTGTGATACTTATGTGGAATGTATCGCCTACCAGTCTGATCAACATCCGATCGAGCCAGCGCAGCACGTCGGGCCCGTCCTCCTGCTCCGCGCGGTACACCACCAGGCGGGCCATCACCACTGCCGCCGCCTCTTGGTCGAAGCCAGCCGCGATATGGTGGAGATTCACCGCTGCATCACCCCAGCTGATAAACAAAATTATAATATCTCATATATGATTTTAAATTAATATTATATCGGAAATTAAAAATTATATTATGCACAGAGTACTAATGATTTCATAGAATCAAAAACTGTTAACCGTGAGTACGCGGTACATATTAAAAACCATTATATTTTATATACAATTGTTAAGCACCTATCTATAGCTCACGATAGCGGTAAGACGCGTACAGCCCCGCAACTTGTGTAGTTCGTAAACGTTCGACGGAATTAAACAACGTCACGCGCGGTTCTAAAGTGGTTGTGTGACCACTAGCAGTAAAAATATCCAGTGGATGTCGGTTGTTATTCATAAATAAGCAACAACACTTGTTAATTCTTACAAGCTTATGAGCAGGTTGAAAATGTGCAATAGATATCGTGGTGTGGTTGTGAGATAAAAGTCGCGCTCAGCAGTGGGACAAAGATTAGTTGAAGATGGTGATGGTACAAAGGGGTTGGACGCAGAATGAGCACTTCACAAAATATTTTTTGCGCCACAAAACAATTTGCGTGAACATGTTAAAGTACACATTTTGCATAAAGCCCATAAAAAGCACTCACTTCCTAGCCACAGTGGTGACCCTAACACGTCGCTGGCCACTCGAATGTTGATACTGTGTTATGAGCTGCACACAACCGCGACCCCCTTGAGGCACCGGTGCAGTGTGTTGATTGACCACCTGAAAGTATAAAAAATTAATTGTTATATCGTCTGTAGTGTACTTTTACATTTTATTATATAACGGGTACTCATGATTACGCTTTTTAATGCTATTTAATTGCCGATACTTCGGAAGTCACGGGGAAACTGGATCGAAATATCGGGGAATAAAAAAGCATTCATTGTGAGTAGTACCCATTATATAATATTATTAACCGACTACGAAAAAAAGGTTCTCTAAAAGATTAAATTATAGATGTTTCTAAGTAAAATGTTTAACTATAATAGTTGTGATTGTAAAAAAACGCACGCCTGAGAGTTCACCGTAAAGTTCTCAATGGTATATAAAGTCTAACAACCTGCACTTGACCAGCGTGATAAAGATCTAACCCTCATTTTGCAAAGAAACCAGCACCCAGCAGTGAAACAGTAACGGGACAAAATGAAAAATAAATATAAATTTACCTCAAAAAATATCGCCATAGTGGTGCTAGGTGTAAACGTGCACATTTTCCATTGGCTTGTATTCCCCATGCCAACCTCCTGATCAGACACGCACGGGCCCTTTACATTCAAAGATACGCAGGAACCGATCGCACCAGAAACTAATAAAAAAAGACATGATTAAATGGATAAAACCTCTTAGCATACGCTTGCGCCCGCACCATCCCCGTGTGTATTTTTAGTGGAAAGGCAGATTCACATTTTGGAGGTGTTTTAGAGGAAAAATTTTTTGAGCAAATATTTTCTGAATCATTAGCAAAAAGAGCGCTCTAATTCGATGGAATGAATTTTCATTGCAACTTTCACATTCAGATATATGTACATATATTTAAAATACCTTAATAAAGCTGTAACTAAGTAAACTACTATAACAAAGTACAGTATTTGAATTTGAAATTACAGTTGAAGTACTAGTAAGTAGTAATAATGCATGACAATATGACTGACTTTAGATGTAGGAATGTTGAACTATTGGTATTTCATAAGGTATCACTCAATATAATTGGTTGATATGGTTGTATCTACATATGATTCCCATAAAATGTGACAAGTAATTGAAACAACATTTTTTAGATGAAGTACCTACGTACGTAAGTATGTCACTGCAATCAATATACATTGTAATCATGTCAAAACAGAACAGGAATTCATAACTTTTCAACACTACATAAATATGTATGAACCATCTTCTGGATTATAATTTCTTGGTTAAGATATAGGTATCAGAATTTATAACAAGTAACTTACTTTTGAGTTCTCGGCTGCATTTTACTTCTAAAGTTCCATTGAATGCCATCTTATAATCTCCTTTTTGATCTTTAGCAAACACTCTTTGGAAAGTTTGCTTGAATAGTGATGAGTTGAACGAGTCACCCATTACCATATGACCTCTAAAATTGACAACTATAGTATTAAAATTGTGTAAAATATATAAGTATTGCATCAGTAGTTCTAAAATTAGAATTTATGTAGTTTAAGTAGTAGTTCTAATATTCTTTACAGAAGTACATATATTGTCATATTTGTCAACATTTATGATTAAATATTTGTTCTTATTTGTCACTACAACTGTATTGTGTTCATTATCTATGAGGAGACAGCAAAATTCTAAATTGAATGAAAGTATTAACACAGATCTAGATATTTAATACTTAAGCTAACCATTATGCTAATAATTAGACATTAAGTCACAAATACAGAATGTGAATAGACATAAAATCAGTTTAACTAATGATAACAGTATCAAGTAACATTGCATAATACACATTACGTTATTAGAGACAAAAATTAATATAATCATAACTATGGGCATTGATTATGCAACAAGAACATACCCTGTAGAGTTACAGCACTGCTTCATTTCCATCAGTCCAGTCTGATCTAATGCACAAGAGTAAATATCAATGGAATGCCCATTTGTTGCCGATCTCAATGACAATGCTTCATAATGCTTAATAGCTTTCTTCATATACTTTGCATTGTCTTTCTGAATATCATGGTGTGACCGGATAGGCTGCTTCAGTTCATCGTTCACAACCTGACCAGGCCCCTGAGAGCATGGACCTCCCAGGAACATCATGATTCGTGCACCTGTATTTGGGTATGTTACTTCCAATAAACCTACAGCCAATGATAGAGCAACACCGCTGCTTCTTAACGGTCTTTTTCCAACTCCAAGTGGCCATGGATCACGGCCAAGCTCACTCAATAAATCTGTTAAAGCCATATCACATTGTTTGACTGGTTGTAAGAAACGGTGAGCTGGTGGCTGAGGTGTGGGCGCCCCTGGTCGCTGTTGAGGATTTGTGGCATTCACACGACCAATACCTAATTGCTCTTGGATTTGTTTTGCTGTCAGATCCTTGGTGCCTTTGAATACGAAACATTTATATATACCTTCGGTGCCTGAAATACAAATAACATTTATATTAATCTTTGAAATAATGATTCATCTTATAAACTGGTTCTGTTGTTTAACATCAGAGTTAAAATTATCGACTCCAAATTCTTCATGTGTAGTGTATTACGGCAACTAAATGTCAATCATAAGATTTTGTTAACTTTCTCAGAGTGAATAAATGAAAATTAATTTACAAAAAAGTGTTTCTGATATAAAAAATTGATACATTTATATGATATGTCTACCAATATGATAATAGTAATGGAGTATTTTATCTACACAATTTATGCAATACATATTCATTAAAATATCCCAATATTATATTCCTTACCTAGTTCATGAATTTGCACCATACGTCCAAATGTTATAAGCCCAACCAGTGCATTCTGGGGCATTAAGCTAAGGGATGTTTGCAATGAATCTTTCAAGGCCCCCAGTTCCTCTTCATCCAAGCATGTGTCCACCACAAGTAGGAAGATGGGTGGCATGCTCTGGGCTCTTGTAATAGTATATTCAATAGTAGAGAAGTTGGGTATGAGCTCTGCTGGTTGATGTTGTTCTGATATAGCGGCATATTGGGGAGGGAACTGTAGAGTAAGGAAAAAATGGTCAGTAATAAAAAAGGAATAAAATAGATAATACAAGATAATGCAATGACTTGTAACCAAAATGAATTTCCCAACTTACCGGATTCCTTTGGAAGCAAAAGTTACAGACCCACAACTTGGCTCTATAATCGACTTGGCACATAGGATTCAACACTGCGCGGCACGTATTACGTGTACATAAGACGGGATCATACTGAATCGGTGGCAAATCGGGCCGCTCCTTGAGTGGTTGATACAGACACACTAGAGGCACAACAAGCCTTGTTGCCTCGATTCTGCTTGAAGGCCACACATTCCACGTGAACCTGATTCCGTCCCGATCCTCATTCTGCTGTATAAACTCTTCATATGTCGCCATATCGCTGTTCAACTGCGCAAACACCAAAAACAATCACGCTAACATCTTCGGCAGTTACACGATTAATTTAAAGTAAACTAATAATATGTACGTACCAAGCTAGCCCGTGGCGACTTATTAGAGATACATGTGTAATTCCTCGACGTCTAATTGTTACTCATTCAGAAAAATTAATAACATGAAGATTTTTCAGCAAACGGGCTAGTCTGGCTGATTTGGCAATAGTCGAATTGTCTTGTCAAGACCATCGACATCACGAACTGCAACTGTCATATCGGCCACGTCATTTTTGTAAACGAAGCACTAAAAATTATATCCTCTGTTTTTAAATTAAATGGCATTATAATAATTTATATAAATTAATTATTTTGTAGTGTAAAATATATAAATATTAAAGGCATACAATTAATTCTTGTTTGTGGTAATAGCAAAGACAAAGTAGATGAATATTCCATGGATACACTCGATATTTTGTTTATGGTTAGGGTATTGCGTTCCATTTTATACATTGCTTCTATTTTTTAAGAAAAAAAGTTATAGTAATCTCAAAGATATCATTTACAAAATTGTACAAAATATGTGTAATACAAATTAAAATACTTTTAAATCACTATATAATTAAATATTAACAAAATATTCCCAAATATAATTGCAATCTGTGGAACGCACTCATGACAAATGTGTACAAAACGTTCAGTGCAGTAATGAAACGTTATTGAATGAAACATTTTTTTTATTTTTAGGACATAGTAAATTATATTTCAATTGTTGGACATGATTTGTAAAATAACTTTCATTATAATATAAAACAACACTCGTTTTGGGGAACTATCAGTGGAAGTAAAATTAATGATATGTCATTGCTTTGTTTCAAGAGCAGGAAGTTTACGCCAAAAAGTGCGACTGCGCACTGGCCAAATTAGTAGGTAGTGTGAAAGAAAATGGCGATCAGCGAAAGGCGTCCGGAGTTAACGTGATGAAAAACATTGTTAAAAGCTCAATTACATAGTGTTATAGTTATTAATTGTGTCAGATGTAGATTAATTAAGTGTTAATGAATAGTGATTGTGTATAAAAATGGCTGCGAATACGTACAGAGTCGGCGGTAAGTAACAATAATTGGTTATTTTTGTTGTAGCTTCGCCGGTTCACCGCCAGCCGACTAGCGGTGCTTTGCTTTGATTGTCGTACCTTCATTAATTGCTCACATTAATTAGTTCAGTAATGTTACATGTCGTGGTTTCATGATATTTGAGTGTAAATGGGGATTGTTTATAAATTGTGCTGGATAGTATAGCGCTACGCGTGTAAATGTTATATTTATTTTACCAAATTTCTTCAAATAGGACATTAGCATTTGCATCTAGGTATCATTGTATCGGCTCGCGTATCTGCGTACGTCTGGTTAGACACGAGAGTGTGGTCGTTGGCGGGCGGTTTGGCTCGCATTTTCTGGTTATCGTCGAAGTTTTGATGGGTTTGACATGCGATTTTAGGTTATATTTGATGTTGTCATAACAGTTTTATGAAATATTATGATGTCTGTTGATGTTGTTGAGGCTTTGTTGGTCACACGTTAGTATTATGATGTAGTGATGATGCGTGGAGCGTTGCCGGTCGGGTTTTGTCTTGATAAGCCGGCGCGAGGTGGCCGGTGGATGGCGGCGTTGTCGCGGGGGACCCGGGCTCGTGTGCGGCGCTTCGCGGTCGTCGCGCCGAATGCTAATTAGCTCTTCCTTTTATACTACTTCCTATCGCTAAATATCGCGCCATTCAAAATTTTTATTAAACACTCATTGGATTATTATTTATATGTATATATACAAGCCATCATTTAAATAAGAAATAATTTTCGCTATATAATTATATTATTTATTTGGATACAATCACAATTTACAATTAATTATTTACATAATTAAGCAATGTTTTTCAATTGATTTGTACAGACAGGTATCATTTTGGTGCTGACCTCAGAATGTCTACATGCATAATATAAGTACTTTGTGTCTGACAAAGAACAACTTGACCTACATTCACCACTTTGGATGTTTTTTTCAAAAAAAATTGTTTTTTATTAAAAACCATTGTATTGCAAAGACAAAAAAAACATGCAGTAACTGACGTTGTACTGGTCAATTTTCAAAGATTTTTCTCCATGACATTATAATATTACTTATAAACTAGTCATAGGATTGATATAAAGAAAAATGAGAATCTAAGATACACACCCTTTTTTTTTATAAATATTTAGTATATTTATTACAATATGCCAGCACTACAATATTTTTTTAGTTCAATTTGGCTAATGTGTAACAAAAAATCAATATATTTCTCATTCTAAGTAATTAATAAAAATCTTTATGTTTATTGCAAGCCATTTATTTTACAATTGAAAAATACTTAAGCAAGTACACATTTGTGTAATATTTGAATGAAAGTGTATTCCTATAACAAACATTATATAATTATGTACTAAATATAATTGTTTATGTAAGAACTTTGGTATGATTTATAGATATACATATTCCCTGAAAATTGTCTATTCGTGTTGATAAAGAAATCTCAATTACATATAAATCTGAATTCATACTTATGCACATAATGTTAAACCTAGATGCTAAACAAGCATTTATGCTCAATACATCAATATCATTTTTTTGTGGGAATTGAACCCATGACCTCAGACTTAGCCAGCTAGGTAGTAGTTTAATCACTGATCACTAGACCAAGAGATGAGGTTATTGTTTATCCAACATTAAGTTTGAACCAATTTTAATGTAGGGACTATTTACATCTCTGAATTTCATTGAATGAAATGGAATATTTATATATTTTTTTTGGATACGACTTTGCCTGTTCAATTGACATAGAATATATGAAACGGCCATAAATGTCTTTAACATGCTCATAGGTATTATGTTCTAATAAAGCAAAGCCAAAGGAAAACATACATATACACATACTTAACAGACTTGTTGGTAATGGTCTGGTAAGTTAACATAAAAAAAAACAAGTGTACTGTCATACTGAGACTGACAATTCTTATGACTCATTATGATATATTTTACTATGAAATTAATGTCAGTTGTAGCAAGTGATAAAAATTGTAGGTATTTTTCATCTCGCACATAAAAGCAAATAGTCATCTAGAATGCACAGTTTGATAATCTGCCACATCATGAGTTAATAATTTATATATATGGTGCATTTCTATGTATAGCTTACACATAAAATATATTGCACTTTTTCCTTAATTGATTATAGTACTATCATACTGGTTTTAATTGTGTACACTATAATAGGAAAATTGTATGAAGCACAAGTGACACAGTTAGCCAAAACACCTTTTTTTCTTTAAGTTTTGTACTATTTTTAATTTTGCGCTTTTGTTTTATTTTATTTTATACAAATGTTTTTTCCCTCCATTATTGATTTTAATGCCAAATTTATTCAAGTGATAATATTAATTTCTTGTTTCATTCTTCAAGAAAAAATGTAGTACTATATACATATCTTAGTAATATTTTGTTTTTATTACTAAAGGCTTGTTAGTAATCAGACACTAATATTATTTACTCGTTATAAGTATTGTATTTTGAAAACAAGGTTTACCCAATTGATTATCGGCAATTCTGTATCTAAAATTGATATGTTTTATCAATGTACATCTTAGGTCAATTTTTCTTTATCTTTATTTTTGTATGCAAATTTTTATTTCATTTTTTAATATACAATTTATATCCATACTCCTATTTGGTGTAATCCATAATGTCAGTAACAACACAAGCCTGAGGCTGTGGGCAAAAGTTAAATATTAGCTTAATATCAAGTCACTAGTGTTTAAACTCCTTAATAGCGTCTTATTCATAAATTCACCGGGATCAAAATTTCACCCTTCTCAAAGACCAAACACTTGTCTGGAAAACTATGTATGTCATAAACAATTTGTTATGTTTGTAGTATAAAGTATATTTGTTTGCGACTTGTCTGCATCTTCTGCAATTTGCCTTAGGTTTAACAGTATCTGGAGGCTATTCTGAAAGGGTTCTTAAAGCATTCTTGACCACTGAATTACTTGTATAAACAAAACACATGTAATGAACATCCAAGCTCTGATGTTTTTTTATGGTTAAAATAAATAAAACAACAATTTCTGCTGGAGACTCTTCTTCAGCAGAAATTGTAATTTTACAACAATGTTAGGCAATTTTGAAGTTTTGCATAACCTTAGCAGTTTAGGTGATGGTAGCCCTAGTTATACACATAACTAGTACACATAACTTCTGCAAAAAAAAAAACTGTCAAAGTAAATCTGGGCATCCCCTAAAATATAGCGTTGCAAACTATTCTAGATATTGTCTCAGCCTACAGCCTACAGCCTACAAAATACAAAAGAATTCAGTTGAATATGTTAAATTGATTTTGTGAAATTTGATTAGATATAAAAAAAAATTGGTGTCTGTATCAATAATAACTACTATTAAATAGCATTTTCCACAATATATTCAATGTTAAAACATGACAAGCTTTTAATTGTATGTGTTGAACAATGTAATAAATGTTTGAAATAATTAGTATATTAATTTTGGAAACATTACTGAATATAATGGCTAAAATTTCTCACAATAATTTAAAAAGTTGTAGCACTTGAAACGCAATCTCATCAGCGCCACGCGAAAATAGGTTACTGCAGTCACAACAACCCCTTTCTTATAACAAAAGTTACAATACACTCAACAATAATACTCGAATACGAACTGTAAGTATAAATAAAGCGTATATTTGTATAGGATGCTTACAACGGAGACTACCCGGAGGATACCCTTTACTGGGATCGCTTGCGTTACGCGCCGCTTCCACTTTGTAGCGATTTGTCAATTGTCTCGCTTTTTACAAAAGTGGAGCGAGCTATTAAAATGTTATTAAAAACCTGAAGATACATAAGCGCAACAATTTAAACATAAAACCATTTGGAGTATACTTTGCTAAGCATTCATAAAATTACTGGTAGATCTGTTCAATCTGTCGACGTGAATAACGCGTGTGGTTATTATCGGACTTCTAAAATAGGAGTTTTTTCATTCGGATGTATTTTTTAATGTTTGTTACCCCATGACACCGTCATTTATTTAATCGACTTGGATTTTTGTTATTTATTTCCTTACATTATGGTATGATTTCCTTTAGCTCCCATAAATTTGAAAAAGAAACAATCCCTAAAGGAAAAATAGCAGATGAAATTTTGTATTTGAGTTAGGTGTAAATTAGAACTGAGCAATAAAGAAACAAAAAAATACATTTTTTAGTTACAATTATTTCTTTTTATTTTAAAATATAAAGAAACCGCTTTATTTGTATGTTTTATCATATGTATTGGCATTTTCTATATTGAAACACCTATTAAATAGATCGCTAATACATGCAAACAAAAAACATTTTTAATCTTATATTGTTATGGAAACGCGTTAAAATAATACATGATCACTTAAATTGTCGTAGTTATCTGAATTCTAGCCATCTCTTTTTTTTTGTTTATGTGAGAAGAGTAGCAAACGAATATGCAAACCACCTGATGCTAAGTAGTCTCAGTCCATAGATATCCGCGTACAACCACAAGCACGACCGAAATCCTATCTGAGCTCGAATATAGATACTTTGCTACTCCTAGTGACAAGATGGTCGCCTCGCTTCAAAGTGTAGCCGGCAACCGTACCTCTCCAACCAAAACACAAGTAATGCTTTACGGCGGGTTATTAGGGCGGCGGTAGTACCTTCCCGGTCGAACTATAGTTTTCCCATCTTCAAAA
>DWON01005046.1:0-15419 GCA_018251015.1 Phocides pigmalion okeechobee | reverse complement strand
CATTATTTCTCTACTAACATTATTATGCAAACAAACAAGATATTTCAACATCAATACATTTTAATGGAACAATTTTCTTGATAACAGATTATTAAGTAAAATAAATACCTGATTCACATCTTTTAGAATTGTATCAAACTTCGTGTCGTCGTTTAGCATTTCTTTAAGCTCGTCTGAATTCAAGTGGGCCAGTAGGCCCATCGCTGAAGGGTAGTCAGGTTGAATCATCGTTAGAGGTTCCAAAACTTATGTTAGATGCAAACACAAAGATACGCCTTGTTTGAGGTTTAACCAAAGACTATAAATATTTGTTAAACTACAATTTACTCGCACATAATTGTTCGAAAGAATTCTGTAGTTAATTGGTAGATTATATTGCAAAATACAGTATAGGAAAATCCTCGCGCAACACCAATCACCAAATTCACCAAAACAGAAAAAGAGAAAATTTTACAAGAAAATGACAGATGGACAGATATTCTTCAAATTACTGACTGACACAAGACACTTGACAATGACGTTGGTAGAAAGGGAAGAAACAAACCATAGTTTTTGCAATTTTAACGTATATTATTTACTTCTAGTGATGAAAATGTAGAAATAAATATTTTTACTTTGGCAGTTCCCAGAAAGGTAACGAAATAACAATCGGCACCGATGATTATTTATATAATTTACTAGGCCTAAAATATACTTATACGAAATAGTAAATACGAAGTATGTGTTTAGCACCGAGTATACAAGTCCTGTGAGTTTAGTGCAGGAAGAAATATATAAGATAAATATAATATAAGTAAATATTAAAGGACAATATGGCTTTTGGTTAAATAGGATGATAAGATTGAATATATTGGCGAATTATAAATGTTAATAACGAATATATACAAAAAGAAAGACTGATGTGCAGCATGCCCAAAGACAAATAGATTCTAAATCGTAACTATTAATCTGTGGTTACCTTGTTATAGTAACACCACATGTTAAACGTCAATCAATTCATGGTTTCTAAAATGTCTATTTGAGGAACATTGAAGACAAAAATATTTATTATTAATATGTTTTAATTGAATTACTTTATGTATAATGTGTAAATAATATTTTACCGATTACCGATTCAAATGAAATACTACCCGTTCCACGCAAAATATTCCTACTTTCTAGTCAGAAATGTTATTTAGTGACTCGTCACACAACTTTGAATTTATTTATAATTATTACCTGAGATTCGTAGCAGAGATATTGTTGTATTTGAGGAACTTTGTTTTGTACATATGTTTATGGGTTGTTGGTTATTTGTGTGTATGCTGTGTTGTATATCGACGGTATGCCAGGAAGTTGCCGACGAGAACTCGTGGTGCTCTCGGTGCTAAGAGAGTCCTTCTGGTGATAGCCCATCCTGATGATGAATGCATGTTCTTCGGACCCACTATCTTTAGACTGTGCGAACAAGGCGCTGAAGTGTATATATTATGTTTATCTAATGGTAATATATGTTTTGTACTATTTATCTATATGTAACACAAGCAGCTTATAGCTGATCACAAAACTGTTTTTCTCATTACAGTAGTGATAGCTATTCTGTTTCCACCCATTTATTAAGTTTTTAACTACACTGGTACATGAAAATATGGTGTGCAATGTTTCAACCAAGTTGTTGTTTATATTTTTTTGTTGTCCATAATATAATGTAAATTTATTGTTATATGATTCATCTACAGCCATTATGAGTCCACTAGCATTTATTTGCCATAATCACTACTTTGCTGTACATGTTTGCAAAGTGTTGTTGTACCCATTATCTCCTTAATAGATTATAGACGTCCACGCTAGTAGTAACATCAGGCAGAAAACAAACATACTCTATTGCAACTATATATTAACACTTTCCCTGTGGCTACAACACTGCTGTGTAATTCCGGGCGTGACGCGCTTGCGGCTCCTACACACCTGTGTTATACGGACAAATTTGTATGGATTATGACCAAACAAAAGTGCTGTTTTTACATCTGCGCTACAAGACTGGGGGCGGACATTACATCTGTGTAGTAGAAGATACACAGATGCTAAAAACTACTATATTTCAGTAATTTGTCAGCATATCTTCAGTATAAACAAATAAGTTCCAGTTTAGGGATGCCTCCCGCAATACTGACCTGATCATATATGTCTGCGCTGCAGTCAAAGTGTTAAGAAACAATTCCAGAAATGTGAAGGAACTTGAGTTCAACAATTGAGTGCATACTACAAATATTTGTATTGTATTTATTTTCCTTTCCTTCACTGCAAGCCCTTTAATTTCAGGAAATTTTGAAGGCAA
Organism: Phocides pigmalion okeechobee; assembly: GCA_018251015.1. NCBI lineage: Eukaryota > Metazoa > Arthropoda > Insecta > Lepidoptera > Hesperiidae > Phocides > Phocides pigmalion. The sequence goes on along the minus strand of DWON01005046.1, from coordinate 13,102 downwards.
GGGCAATGTACGCCGGCAGGAACTTTGGGATGCATGTCACGAGCTTGGAGTACCGGATAGAAACATATGTCTGGTTATGGATACTAGACTGCAAGATAACCCTAAGGCACACTGGCCGGCTCCTGTCATAGCAAAGCTAATACAGCACACACTGGAAGCATATGATATAGACACACTAGTCACATTTGATAGGGGAGGTGTATCGTCACATCCCAATCACTCTGCAGTGTTTTATGCTGTGGCTTACATGTTTGTTGAAAAGATCATGCCAAAAAGTAAGTGTATGTGCGTCATAAGGTTCAAGTTCACAGTTTTATACGTGGGAGAACCATAGTCGGGCCAGGGAGGTACCACCGCCGCCCTCATAATATGGAGTAAGCATTACTTGCGTTTCGGTTGGAGAGGTGCAGTTGCTAGCTACACTTTTAAGTGAGGTGACCATCTTAGTCCTCAGAAGTAGCAATGAATCTACGTTCGAGCTCAAATGAGATTTTGGTTGTGTTTGTGGTTGTATGAATATCTATGGGCTGCGGCTATTTAACGTCAGGTGGTTTGCATGCCAGTTTGCTACTCTTTATCACATAAAAATAAATGTATGAATTTTTGGTATCAAACTTCAAACAATTTGTTGATGTTTAGTTGTCTTTGCTACCGATAAGCAATTTTACAGATACTGCTTTTATTGTAAATAATTCTCTGTCAAGTATTTTATGGTTGTCATATATTCTTTTTTACAGAATGTACAGTGTACACATTGGACTCTGTAAATATATTAAGGAAATATTTTGGATTTTTGGACCTTCCACTAAGTTTTGTACTATCTTCCAAAAGGTATGTATACTACTAGACTTTAACCTGTAACAATTTAATGATGATTATTTGCAGTATTTATCTCAGAATGAAAAGGGTTTGGGTTATAGTTAACAATGCTGGGGTACGGACATGTAGGTCTCCTAATGATGTTTTACTTCACGGTTACAACAAAAGATAAATATTTTGTAATACGTACATAAGTTGGAAAAATCAGAGGTGCGTGCTGAATCCGCTTTATGCTCTCGTTTAAGACGCCAGGAACTACACCAGAAGGCAATTGCTGCTAAATACACGTCAATCCTCATAAATGCAGTTAGGCGTTACTCAAATGCTTTCAAGTAAAAGGACAGTGTCAAATTTACATATAATCCATAAAAAATAAAAAATATTCCAGATATTTTCTTCGTTGGACAGAAAGTAGACGTGTGGCACGCGGCATGAAACGACACAAATCGCAAATGGTATGGTTTAGATATTTATATGTAATGTTTTCTAGATACATAGTAATAAATACCCTCCGGAAAATCAACCTTGCTGACATTGAATTGGAACTTGAAGTTGATGATTAGTGGATTTAATGGCAATATTATCGACTTTCTCTTAAACCATTTATTTAATGTTATTATTAGTTACGAAATGAAAACTCATCTTTCAATCAAAAGTACTGTTGATTTGGTTATTAGGTCATTGGTACAAATTGATATATAATTGAAAATGTAACATTAAAATGAAAAAATGTGCATTACAATTATAGGCAAGTAAGTTCAGTTCATTTTAAATATGGTTTGATTTTTTTTTAATATTTCGGCAGTATTTATTGCAATATTAAAATAACATTTCTTTCGAGATATAAGTATAGTTCTTTATTTCAGTATATGAGTTTTTCTTCGTATCTCAGTATTATTTTGTATATAAATTGAACAAAAGTGGACCTCAGCTAGATGATGATAAGAACTTAGATGATGATAAGACCTATTTTGAGTCGAGTCGAAAGAACAAACACAAAACCTTTATTTATAAAAAAAAAATAACTTTATGCCATTGCATTTTTAGGCTTCAAAACTTAATAGTTTTAAAAGATTTTTGATGCATATTTTGAAAGCAAAATTTTTGTGAATCATGTGTATGTATGTATAATAAAATGCTATAAGAGTGCGTAGGTCGTTAAATGTTTAAAATTTTATATAAGACAAATCAAATTCCCGCGAATTAAAAAGAAGTAATGAATAATTGGTATGTCGTCTAAGCCTGATATCTGAGATTGGAATATACTCTTTAATTTGATTATAAACACTTTGCCCGCGGCTAATATCACTGTGGAATGTGCAGCGCAACGCGCATGTGATTTGTACACACCTGTGTTATACGGATAAATTTGTATGGAATAGGGGCGAACAAAACTGGCGACTGGGGACGGACATTACGTCTGTGTATTCGTAGATGATACCCATATGCAAAAAATACAATATTTCAGTAAATTGTCGGCGTATCTTCAGTCTAGCCAGATAAGATCCAGTTTAGTGTCGCCTCCCGCAACATTGACCCGATATATAATAGCGCCGCAGTCAAAGTAATAATCACAGATGCCAGGCCATAGACATAAAACCGACATAGACAAGCTTAAGTTTTTGGATACGTTAATTGTACCCAAACCAATGTAATGTAATTCCATATTTAATTTCAATGCATTTTCTAGAAGGTATGGTTTTCGATATTGTGTAGATCATACAAAATTTACACTTATGAATTCCATCCATTTTACTCTTAAACATTAAACTCGTGTCTGCCTATCTTTAATATTAATCATCTGAATATATTAATTAAATATAATATTATGTTTCAATTTTAGTGAAGATTTGATAAAACGTATGTTGTAAGAATAGTGAACCATAGAATTCCTGTATAAAGACTTAGTTAAAATTATTATTATTTATTTATCTAAATATCATTTTATCTTAAAAATGTAGGTGTAGGTATTTATGACGAGAGAGCTTGCAACCCACTGAAGCTAAGTAGTCGTTGCTGTCCAAGGACATATTCATATTATAATCCTTAAATAGGACTGACTGGATAGGACTCGGACCTATTTTATCAGTCAAACATGGCTTTACGGAGATAAGAATGTCTAGTATTGAAAACAACTTCCAGATTAAAAGAGCTGGCACTGTTAGTAACTAGAAGGCTATCTTTTTGGTACCTAAGCCAAAAATGCAAATGTGTAATTGAATTGAAAATGTACGTAGTCTTATTTCCATCCATCAGCCTTTACGTGTCCACTGCTAGACACAGGTGCCGCCACTCTGGTCGGTTCTGTACCCTCTGGATCCAGCGGTTTCCCGCTATTTTTATAGGCTTATTTACTCCGAATTATTGTTACACGGTTATGATAGCTACACATTATACTTGTTGAGTACAAATAAATAATAGTGAGTTGGACTTAAATGATTTGAACATTTGATAATCATAATTATTATGTCTCAATAAAAGTAGTTTCAGATAGCAAATATCATTGAATACTTTGGATACCTTTAAAGCGGGTTGTATAAACAGTATTCGACATTTTGTGGAGTTTAGCTGTGAACTTCGTTTTTAATAGTTCTTGGTGCATGATGACAAAACTTATATTATGAACATATAATATACATATATACAGGATAACTATGTAAACGATATGTTTGGAATGCGTAGTAAATATTTCAATTGAACAGTTTTACACATTATTGAGAGTTAAGAAAATTCTAATGCAATGAATATACTTTATTACATACCATACAAAGAAGACAAACATTTACATATTTCATAATAATTATATCCATTGTCTTCTTTATAAAAAACATTAAGTTATTCTTGAAATTTCGGAGTCTTTGTATGTAGGTTAAAATATGATGTAAAAATAATTAGTTGTTTAGTAGTTATTTAATTATTGGGGATTTTTTCTTTTGTAAATTGTTCAAAAATAATAATTTTAAATTGTTTGTAAGATTTGTGAGAAAAGACAAAAGCTACCTTACGTACCAGTTTTTCCTCTTCCTTTATACAAATGTGTAATTATAATTATAATTGGTGCTATGATATTTTTTATTACTTTTCTAATATCAGTTACATATTTTAATTTCTTTTGAAATTTATGAATTTGGATTAAAACATGTAAATTTCGTAATTGTTTGATCTCACTATCACCTATAAACAAGAATTTAATGATAATGTATTATTGTATATATGTATTTTTAAAATGTTGTACACGATAAATGGTAAGTAATATAGAACTAGGTTCTAGCTATTCGCGGTACCTTCTTTTTTAAATGTTTAATACCATTTATAAAACTTTAATTGTAATCCCTAATATGTATTTTTAGCTTGAGAAAAACATGGAAATTGTATATATGCGCTTGATTATCAATGTAATTCCCATGTAGAAGTCAATGCAAAATTAATAATAGAAGATATTTATATCAATATTCCTGTACGATTTAATATATCAAGAGTTGTTAACATTGATAAATTGCCTACTTCTCCAAAGTCTAACTTTGATATATTTTATATGTGTACAAAGTGTAAGAGGTCTTTATACAAATGTAAATAGATAAAAGCACGCTTGAGCTAGTCTGAAATGTTTTAAAAGTTCCGCAGGAAACATATTTTTTGTTGTTACATGTAACTATTACTAGTTTGTTGCGCTTACAACATCTTGTAAATTAATGTTCCGGTGCGCTTCGCTTAATATCGGGAAGGAATGCGATACGTTTGACAAAGTAACTCTTGTATCAGCTATGGGCCATTTCTTGTCATAATACCGATGTATTTTTCAAATATCTTAAGTGTGTTTTTACCCTGAAATTATTTTTACAATGGAAATTTACGTATGTTGTTTGAGGGAGCCTGATACTATTTTTTTTAATAATATTTATTCATTAGCACTTTCCCTATGGCGTACCACATTGCTGGGTATCGCGCGGCACAAGACTGGAGGCGAGCATTACGTCTGTATATTCGTAGATGATACAACGATGCTAAAAAATACAATATTTCAGTGAAATATCGGCGCATTTTCATTCTAGAAAATACAGTTCCAGTTTAGTGTCGCTTCCCGCAAACCTGATTCCATATAATATGAACGCCACACTCGGTGTTAAATATGATTCGCCGCCTCTCGCTTTTTATAGTTAATTGATATGGCAAAAAAAAACTATCAGATTCTGTACAAATTATGTGTGAATATTCGATTTTAAACCGATATCATCGCGGAATTCATACATCATGTTATATAACGGGTACTCACGATTAACGATTTTTTTATTGCCGACATTACAAATTGAATGGCTCGTGGTCAACGGCGAAACTGACTGAAAAAAAATAAAAAATCGGTAATCGTGAGTACCAGTTATATAACATAATGGATGGATTCCGCGATAATATCAGTTTATAATCGTCTATGTATGAATGTTTTTATGTTATACTCTATTTGATTGTTGTGAAAATCAAACTGTTTTACATATTAATGAGTCAATTTGTGTCATTGTTTTAATGTGAGAATTGTTATAAGACGGTGTTTACAGTATTATTGTGTATGTAAAGTATATTTATGTGGTTCTAACTACAATACAAACAAATGGAGTCGGGTTAAGTATTTTATTTCAGTTGGCCTTCAAAATATCCATAATACATTTTACAACAAATGTTATTACTTTACTTACATTCCAATGCGAGAACTCTTCAAAAATTTTAATTAGCTAAACATTTAAAAATTGACGATTTGTCTTCTATACTTAACGTTATACTGAAACTAATACCATGTGCTACTGACAGATGGAATATATCTAGAAAATTTCAAATACAATGTTGATCAAATCTCATATTTTTGTAGTATTTGCAACAATTTATATTATTATATCTGTGTGCACGAATTACTAAACTACTCGACATACTACGTTGGGGCCGTCGGTAGATCTGCCTCTTTACAGCACAAAATGTTATGTCGATCGTTATAGAATAAATAAAAAGAAAATCAGACTTACATAAGTGATACACGGACCACCAACATAGGTGCAAAATTATGCAAATATTACCCTAGTAGGGCAGCAAAGCAAAATGTTCATGATTGACACTCCTGCAATGGATACAAAATAAAATCTGCTGACCTGTGAGTGGTCAAATATTTGAAATTGACAAAAATCTAGGATAATTGTTGGTCGTCCAGCGTCATAGCTAGGTTAGGAGCAAAGCAAGATTAGAATTTTGCTCCCAGAGCTTCATTTCCTAGGTTTTTACGTGTTGTGTTAATTTCGAGGCGCCGTTCCCTATTTGTGGGGGCAGCTATATCATAATCTAAGTTCCTATATGATTTAGTATCATATTTTAATTGTGTTCAAATAGCCCAGAAACTCAGACTATATCGTCCCTCTAAGGTTGCACCCTTGGGAGCTATCTGTTTGGCTAGACCCTACCTACGTCACTGGGTCCTGCGGCGAGCCCATGCGTGTTATGACGCATCCGTCACCATTACGTGCAAGCGAAATACTTACAATTGTTAACTATAAATAATTTCACGATAACAAAGTTATGTCTTATTAAACGTAAATTTGAATAAACGTTAAAATATCTCACGACAGCCCCATTCGTCAAGTTAAATATTTATTAAATGGTCACGCCAGCCGCCACATGGACATATCCTTTTATATGATGGATCTATATCTAAAGTTTGGCCGAGCTTCAAGGCGGCTAACGCATAAACACTACTCAATTTAAACAGATACAGCAAATTTACTTAAATCAGACGAGAATACGCACTATACACAGATCTAAGTTGAATCCTAAAAGTTTCAGAAAAATAAAAAGAATATTTTAAGGTGTACTTAATTTTATTTGGTAACTGCAACAGATAAGCTTTAACAATCGGAAGCAAAAAAAGCTTTAAATAATGTGTCCAATATAAATAATAAATTATTGAATAGAGACAAAGTAATAAATATTTATCGATGACGCGTGACCAGATGATTTATGCGAAAAAATATAATCTTGATTAATATTGAGGGCCAAACGTAAAAATTAAGTACTGTTACTCCACAAGAATCTAGAAAAATAAAAAACACAAACTAATAAGAAACCAATAAACTCTATGCGATGCTAAAAGCCAGTTGCCAATAATTTACTAATATCTAGTAATAAAATAATACTCTCAATAGATACAGATATATATATTACGCTGTATTGGATGTAAAACTTATTACAACAAAGGTTATAAAAAATATTTAAAAATAAAGTGCAATCGATTAAAAAGATTCTTGGTTCAGAGCTCTCGTAAATATTTAAGACGTTATAATTTATTTTAATTTCACTTCAAAATATCATTTATACAAACATTCATTTTATATTTATATTGCATTATTATGTCCGAGAATTCTGAGCTAAGCTAAAATTAAAAATACACGGCCACTTTTGTCATCTATTGATTTACATGCAGTGTCTAACGAACAAAGTATTAATAAATTACAACATATATCATAAGGAGAAAAGCAAATTAAAAAAAAAACAAATTTACACAGTATGGTTAAACAAAAATGCAATTTTAAGATCCTAAAACAACTTTTATTCTTTTATTTTATTCAACTACAAATCTCTATTCACAAGAATAAGGTTTTTTTATATAATCTGTATGAAAAAATATTTACTAACATAAAAAAAGGAACATCAAAAATAATCCCTGACTACATTACAAAGGATACAAAATTCCATCAAGCAATACATTGTACTGTGATTATGTAAAATATACCATGGACTTGAATTTATATGCACATTCTTGCATAAACATGTTCGCAATTAAATAGACAGAGAGCTTACAACAAATAAAATAAGAAAATCAATCAATTGACAATTCAACTAAGTTCACAAACGTCTCTATTGGTACATAGAATCTGGAATGTCACACAAATATTAAAATACTGATTTGTTAAACGACAAACTTAAATAAAAAATATACATGCAATAGTTTCACCGAGATGTTGCAAATTGAACCATCAACCACCCCCTTTAAGTATAAATGTAGAACTGACTCCCATGATTGCCCGCCAAACCCAGTAATGACACGTTAGTACCAAATTCACCTTGCAACATCCCCACATTAAATTAATTAACCGAGCTACTTACACCTCGGAATACCGATGTTAATGTATTGCACCAATAAATTTCCACTTAACAATATTCGTGCCTGGACTAATTAACTGACTATTTTCGCGAAGTTACTTGCATATGTTTATATAGTAAATCTATTATAATAATAATTATAATACACAACAGCCAAACAATGCCTGCCCTAGACAGGTTGATTACTTAAAGTAAGAACATTTTATTATTTAAACAGCGAATGTCCACAATTTCGGGGCTAAAACACCGATGTAAATTCAGGCAAATTAATTAATAATTGCCGAAAATTATTTTAATTATACATTATTTATTTAATATTTAGTTAACGACAACACTACCTGTAGCCACTGGCTACGTCGCTTATTTATTTGTTTTATTTAAATAGTAATATTATACCACATTTTAGTGAAAGAATTTCGCTATGTTTAATGTATGCCTTCGCTTCGACCGAGATTGCTAGATTCGCGGTACATCTACACGACACTACTCGTAACAATATTCGAAGAGGATACAATAATCATTTATTAATTTTTCACTATAATACAGTGAATGCGCTTGAATTAATACAGTTTATTACACAGTATATATATTTTTGGAATGAAATAACATCTTTGTCGACAACGAGACAAAATTAAAAAAAAAATACATCTCGTCTGAAACTGATAATGGACGGTAAACTATGATACTACTCAACTTTGAAGTGACTTGACGTAACTTGTCACTTGTAATTTGACGTTCAACAATGTTCCTATAAATAATGAGTAAATGACTGCCAGCAGTCAAGTACGGCGCAATCTCGGTCCAGAAGTCGAGCATTGCGAGGGCGATGGAAACATTGCACGAGCGCTGATAGAAGGAACGTTTATATACGATCACCTATTGACCTTTGAATTACATCGACCATTGCAGTAATCATGCACAATATTCACCATAAATGTTCGATAATAAGATGAAAAGTGGTGTTGCCCAACTATCGATGGGCAGTCGATAGGTTGTCAATTCTATCGTAAACTGGAAAGCTATTCACAATATCGATTGGACAATCGATAGTATCTAAAGTTTACAATACTATCGATATTATTTATCGAAAAATGTGAGTAATAATATCGATAAAGCATCGATAATATCGAATTTTGACATTAAATTCATCCGAATTTAAAATTGCAGCCATCACAAAACTATAGATTTTTTTTTAACTATGTTAATGTAACTATTAAAAGTATCCAACATTAGTAATATTTAAACATCGATGGTATGGTTATTGTCAAAATACGATACGATTGACATTGTTAGCATTGCGCTTCATCAATAACATCGCTCGCTTTATCGATATTACTGGGAACTTTTACGATCGATATCCCTATTGATATTGCAACTAGTTTTAGATTTTAGAGATGACTATCGATAGTTTGGCAATTCTAATGAAATACATCAATTTTGTCAACAGCTTACTCGACATACGAAACAGAGAACTATGTCTACCCTAATCGCGTGTAAGATGTTCTTACGTTCCTCAAACTGGCGCAAGAGATCGATCACGATTCACAATATTTTACAAATTATTCTATTCACAATATTTGACAAAAAGCTTCAAGTGTCACAAGACATACAATATTTTTATGGCATAGTGTATCAAATAGCATGCAGCCCATGTGCATCAACCACCGATTTCAAATACAAGAGAGATTGCACCCAACCCTTTGGCTCACGTATGTCTATATTTTTTTAAATTGTCTATTGATCGCAGACCAATGGGTTAAGATACCATAGACACCACACCGTTGCTGTGAGGAGAACGAGTGTAAACACCATAAATATTTCCATTGGAATGGAAACCCTCGATTCGTGAGTACAGGTATAGAGATCTGTTCTGCCTTTTGGTAGAAGTGCAAGGAAGACTGCTTCCCAAATCAAAGCTGATCTATACTCATTGCCAAGTACGTATAACATGAATAAACATATACATAGATGGCACATTGACATTTGATAACGTAAATATTGATTATATTATAGAAAAGGAGATCATTATTTTTGTTTATCTGCACGAGGACCTCAAATATGTAAAAAAAGTTACCTCAATATTTATATTTTTCTATATATTTGAGAAATAAATTGCAGATCAATTGTAATCCGTCTAAGGATGTGTACTAAGGATGTCTAAAACAATTTCTTTATTTGACGTTCGAAATCTTTGTCCTGACGTACGGCTAATCAGCATAATGCAACTTTTTCTGAATTTGGAAGCAGTCTCTTTGTTTTTCATGCTGAGACAAGCTTTAGTTTCCCTTTTGCCTTATATTGTGAAAATATCTTTATCGTAAAACGGCGTAACTCACGTGACTTTGAAAAACCTGATTAATGTCAGATCTATGAGGAGTCCTTCCTTACGGGTTCCGGGGTCGCAGCAAACTCGACGGACTGTTTTACGATAAAGATGTGTATTCGCTGGGTGCGGGACATTAGCGCCGCCTAGCGTAACTTATCGGGACCTGTCAAATATTTAATGTTATGGAAATAATGATAAAAAAAAAAGAAATTTTGAATTAGTTACGGACATAAAATGGTTAGTACATATAGTAGTAATTTCTGCATCATTCTTGTTTTAGTTCTGTTAGGTTAGTAAGTGTTATCGGCAATTTGGATAAAATCTTAGATTAAAATCAGCAATCAATAGGCTTAAATCGTCGATGCGTTCTCGTGTCTAAAAAGGTGGCATTGATGTAGAGCCACGCATTAAATAGGTTGAGTAAACGTAAATTTAAGTCCAAAATATTTCCATTAATTCAATTACATTAAGAGTACTAATTCAATTTAATGACTTAGCACAAGTCTATCGATAATATATGATGTCTGCAGTACGAGATGTCGCATCGACGATTTAAAACTATGTTATTCAAAGAAAAAATCATAAATTAGAATAAAAACACGCAAGCGAGAACATAAAACAAGATTACAGTTTTTGAATGCAGCGTACAATATAAACATAATCAAATCATAAAAACATAAAATTTGTCATATGTAATGAAAATTATAGAAGAAAGTATATGAGAAATATAATTAAATATATAACAGGCTATGTGTAACAAAATGCGTCCCGATACATTCTGTGGATATTACTGTCAGTCGACGCTACCATAGGTTTTATACTTAAACATCGCACCCAATGAATATATATATGACAAAATTTGTATATAGTTAAAGTAGTTGCTATTTATTATAGTGTTAACGCTTGTAGCGAACAATTGCTCGTCTACCAGCGGCACACAATGTACTACGGGTACATGTACGTAATCGACATCAGTAGAACTAAAGAATGTTTTAAAATGGTAGAAGTTTCAGAGTTCCTCAATACAGCTCGTATGAGAACCCAACTTGGGGCAAAGCCCGTCACGACAGAAACTAACTTGGGGCAAAACCCGTCACAACAGAACCCAACTTGGGGCAAAGCCGTCAACTCGTCGCGTATATATATGTATATATAAATAAGAGTAGATGTATCGTGAATCGCGTCGTCTCGCCGCGAGCGTGGCGCTTACTCGTTGTCGGCGCGCATGCCGCGCACCTCGCCCTCGCGCCGCAGCCGCTCCAGCTCCTCCTTGGTGCGGTCCTCGATCGCGCGGATGTCCGCCATCGTCATCCCGTACCAGTCGTCCATCGAGCAGAACACTTGTCTATGGGTTATAACTTTACGTTCAGAATACACGAAAAAAAAATCACTTTGAACGATACTTAGTCATGATTAGTTTAGAAAAAAAACTAAGATATGTACTTAACTCTAAAGGGAAATCTAATCCTTAAACTTTTTACATTTACCTTAATAAGCGTCGGTATAACTTTTTACGTACATAGCAATTATCAATATTTTTTACCTGTGGAATATAGTGAACAATCGCCGCTCCGATTTCTGTATCACATTCTCAACTTTACTCTGAAAAAAGAAGTAAAAATATTTATTTTATTTTTTATTATATATTTATTCTTTCTACTTCAGCTTAAATAGCCGAAAATGAAAGATAGTGTAGAGTGTGGCACTCGCGTAATGACCGGTCACCATTATCAATAAATTAAGGTGTAATTACCGGCTACACATAGAAATAAAGCGATATGTTAGTCCTGAGAAGTAGCAACGCATTTACATACTTCTCTTATATAAAGTCCTACATGGGAATGAATGCACTAAAGAGTCATGTCCATGGACTGCAGCGACTACATACCATTAGGTGGCTTGTGTAAAAAAAACTCACGCATAAAAATTCTCGTTTGCTACATTACTCCCGTAAAAAAACTCACCTGGAGTCCAAACCACTTGAACTCAGCAGTGACAAGCTTGTAGCATGTCATGACCGGCTTGACTTCGTTCTTCCAGTTGGGGCCGACGAGGGGCCCGCGGCCGGTCTTCGCCGACTTGTACTTGGTGGGATCGGTCTCTGGCTTGTAGTCGGCCGGCTGCAGCGGATCATTCGCGATGTCGATGTGGACGATCTCGCGGATTTTTAGCTTCTCCGGTGGCAGCTCGTGCACCTGCGAATGTGATAATTTAAAGAAACACGAAGAGTTTTAACAAACGTTTTTATCACAGAGTAAAAAGTAGAAAGGCTTTTCTGAAGTAAGAGATATTATTTCTAAGTTTAAGTTACTAAGTTTCTAACAAAAACATGGCATATATTTTGAACGAATATTTTCTCACTTTTTACATTTTCGTATTGTCGTCCGAATGTGAGTTATGTTTACGATCTATGAAACGACTAAGCAGTTAACATTCTGATCGGGCCAGCGTTGCGGGAGGCGGACTAAACTGGAGCTTATTTCTCTAGATTGAAGATACGCAATTCACAGAAATATTGTAATTTTTAGCATCAGTGTATCATCTACAAATACACACACGTAATGTCCGCCCCCAATTTTGTAGCACCGACGTAAAAACAGCACTTTTGTTCGCCCGTAATCCATACAAATTTGTCCGTATAACACAGCTGTGCAGAACCAGCAAGCGCGTCACGCCCAGAATTACACAGCAGTGTTGTAGCCGGCGTATCTTCAGTCTAATGAAATAAGCTCCAGCTTAGGGCCGCCTTTTTTTTTTATTGTGAAAGAGTAAGAAACGGGCATGCAGGCCACCTGATGTTAAGTGGTCACTACAGCCCATAGA